>VYXD01009094.1:1040279-1152729 GCA_013397195.1 Hylia prasina | reverse complement strand
TTTTTTAATTTTCTGGAGAATAATGTTAATATTATTGATAGTATATCCTAAAAGTGCGCTCTTGAACTTTGATTTAGTTGAGGAGCCTTCAATACTGAATTGTTTGCAGCCTATCAATTACCTTCTTTTGTGCTAATTTGTAAATCATACCAGTAACTTCTGGGAAACTTGAAGGCTTTAGAATCACTATTCCATACTCCTTATGAAAAAAAAGGTTAGTACAGATTATAGTTATTTACTTTTTGTAGCAGCTTGGTAATGTTATGAGTCAATCAGCAGTTATTTCACATGTTCTGTTAAGTAATTCACAGCTGAATTTCTAGGACAGTGCCATAGTTGGTAGTAGAGCGATTTCCACCTTTATTTGTGAAGGGTGGATGCTTTCTAGGTGACATATCTTCTTAAAGACTTCCAATATGTTCTAGTGAAGTAAATGTGTCAAATTGATTTCATTTGCCATCTCTTACTAAAGCAATTTGGTGTTCTCTGATGTTACAGTACTGCACGTCTGTGTTGGCACGGCCCATGACGTATGTCTGGTGCTGTTACAGCTTGTGATGCAAAAGTGAGGCTACATAAATAACTAAATAAAGGACTGAGTCATTCAGTGCCTGAGATTATAGCTATTGTAAGTGTATGTTGAAAAAAAGTCTTACCTTGCTGAGGTAATACAGTTCCTTATGTTCAACACTTCTGGTCTGTTGGGAAATAATTGGTAATTTTTGCATTTTCCCATATGAGTATGTATTTTAATGAGAAGGAATTTCTTCTAAACAAAAATCCTATTAACTATGAAAACTTTATATATATGTTTCTTGTTTCTTAACAGCACAAATTGGAGACTATAATGCTTCAGTGCATTGTTCAGGATATCTATCAAATTACAACTTTATACCGGAGCAGAACAAAGATTTTCTTACCAAAGTAGAAACTCTACATGAGCAACACAGGTAATGTGAACTTTTAGTTCTCTCTCACCTCCTGAGCTTTTAAAGAAAAAAAAGATGTCAAAAGGAAGACTCAAGTTCTTAACAGTTTCATTACAACAGCCAGTTGTATTTCATACAGCTTCTGTTTCATATAGCTTCTAAAGGTGCTAGATTAATTATATTCAGAGTATGATGCTAATGTATTGGAACATTTAGATAAATTTCTAGTTATAACCTCCAGTAGATTAGCCTTAAACATTATTAAAGGCAACGATCTAGAACACTATACTAGATGTTTGAGGGGTTTGCTGCATGAAGGACATTTGATCATTTTTCAAATTCTATAGATTTTTTTTCTATATAAGGAAAAAACCTCAAAGAAATGCCATAACTATCAAATATTTCAATTAACTTTGTGCTTTCATTCCCTTCTCCTGAGTGTAATACAGAGGCTGCAACAGATTATTCCAGTCAGTGCGCTGCTAATTATTTTTTCTGACCCTGCTGATTTGTCTCTTGTAAGACTGCAGCTTTGGAATTAGTGGTGTTGATCAAATACTTGCAAGCTGAATGCAAATATACCAATCTAAAATTGTCTGTGAGCAAATGAAATCCAAATCTCTGTAGACTTGTTTTCTGTGTCTGTATCTTAACTGCAGCAGAGCTAATTCCCTGCTCTCTTAGTTTCTTTGATTTATACCCTGAAATATTTCCATTTTCATCTCTTCCTAATGTCCCTCAGCTGTCTTCTTCTCTTCTTTCAATACTCCTACTTTTCCCTCTAGTTTCTTTACTGCTAGTGGGTGTAGTGAGTAGTTCTGAATTTCATGTATGCTCCCTAGCCGTCCAGAACAGGCATTGTCATTTGTGGGGCAAAAGAAGATAACCATTGAACTTTTAACTCCAGCTGTCCTTTCTGTTGGAGAAACTAATCTGGACTGCTTTCCCAACAGTTCGTGTTCAGGCACACAATAGCTGATGCCTCTACTCCTTCCAACTTTTTTTGCAGTTTCCAGTAGGCTCAGTAGCTTTTTGAGGTGGACTTTTTTGACAGGAATGAATAAATCTGCTTGTCTTTAGGAAGCAGTCATCTTAGAGACCACTGAGGGAAGTTTCTGAGGCGTCTTGGAGTGGTGAGGTTGAGCTCATGTATTTAGTGCTGTGATAGCTAGAGATATAAAACTGGTTATGTTCTGCAGAGGAAAGATCAGAAGTTAGCAGTGGTCCAGACTAAGGTGTGCTGGGGTCTGTTGGAAAGACTCCTTTCTTCTCTGGGTCCTTTCAGTGATAGCAGTGCTTTCATTGAGAGTCTTTGGTAGGGTGAAGCCTTGATGGTTAAGAAGTTTAGCTTCTGTATTGGAATTAACAGAGATATTGGTAATTGAAGGTCTGAATAAAAATACTGAGTAGATTGGACTGGAAAAAAAGATTCTTTATTGTTTTAACACTTCTTTTGAAACTTAGCTCTTAAGGCCAATTTACTTCAGAGTGCAAGAAGAGGCAGACAAATTATTCTTTATCCTGGCAGTATTTCTTGCATACTCCTTTGGCATTGATAGAGAATACTTATGTCTCGGACATGAATTTGACTAGATCAGTGCCAAGAGCATACTTGACAAGAATGGTTCTGGTGTTCACCAGACCTACTGGGAAGGAAAGATGGAAAGGATGAATTTATTTTTTTACCCTTTGAGAGAACTTCCATTGTTGCTATGGAATGAGATTTCTGCTAATCTGGAATAAAAAATATTGCTGTAAACCATATAGATTATCTGTAAATTATTATATCTTTGAAATTGGTATTCTTAGATTAGATGGTTTCAAATCCAACCCTATAAACATCCATCCTTTTTTCAGTCCTTAGTGTCAACACTTTGGGAAACTTTCACAAAGGACAATAAAAAGACTTGAATTTCTGAAATATGGACTTGAGAAGTTATGTCTTGTGTTACGTGTTGTAACTCAGTGCAAGGTTTTTGTTACTTAGGTTTTATGTTGCTTTGCAAAATACTTTGATGAGGTAGTCCGTGAACAAGTCCACAGCACACTGTTCAGTGGACAGTATGTAGCTGTTCAGAAAGCAGCTATTGAACTGGTACAGCTTCAGCAATTTTCCTTCTGTGTTTATCCCTAAATCCATAGGGGGATTTTTCTGTATATAGTTGTTTCTAATGTGGTTTTCCTGATGTGTTTTGCTTAGTTACAGAAGCAGCCCGAGATCTTAGGATGTATATATTGTCCAAATTGGTAAGGTTTTCATAGTGCTTGCTAGATCCAGCCATCAGTTTGAAGAGAAAGATGCATTTGAAACTTAATAGGATGCTTATATTCCAGATGAGGTTCACTAGTCCTTGGGTATCAACAACTATAAAAATTGGAACATCAAGACCAGTTTCCTCTTGCCTGTTTATCTCACTGAATAATTACCATCTGCTTAGGGACCTGAAGGTTTCGTTTCACCTCTGATTAAGTAGGAGGGTGTAACATCATTGAGTAAAAAACCTAAATCTCTTCTGAGATACTTGTTGGTCCTTCAAAACACAAGGCATGACTGGTCTGGTGTAGATGGAGTATACAAATTGAGAATTAAAATTTACAGGCATATCTTGTTAGTGTGCAGCAGACCTTCTGAACAAAGTACTTGATCAAATTATTTAAAATGACAGTAATGTCCTCTCACAAACATATTCAGTATCCTTTTATATAACAAAATGGCCATTTCACATTGGTTTGCTTCTGAAATTTTCTGACACAATGAAAGAGAGAACGTCTGCTAAAGCTTTTCAGAATCAAGGGGATAATAGTCTGTACATACAGATCTAAAAAAGCCAGTTTAGCTCAGAACTGTGACAAACAGCCCTTTTTTTCATCTTTGCTCTTTTTTTTCCTGATATAATTACATCCTCAAGCCACATGGCCATGGCTTTTCAGTTCAAGGTAGCTTTCAGATTTCTGCAGCATGATGTAATATTTCCTAGAGTGGCTGTTTCAGGGCCTTGTATTTTAATGGCTTTGCATTTAAAAGGAAGGATATTAATTGGAAGTAATAGATGTCGGAGTTCTTAACATAACTAAGTGTTATGTC
Organism: Hylia prasina; assembly: GCA_013397195.1. NCBI lineage: Eukaryota > Metazoa > Chordata > Aves > Passeriformes > Sylviidae > Hylia > Hylia prasina. The sequence goes on along the minus strand of VYXD01009094.1, from coordinate 1,148,715 downwards.
AGCTTTTTGCAGGTTGTACCTAAATTGAATTTGATTAATGTAATTTTATGTGTGTTGTTTTGGAAGCTCACCTAGCAAAGAGTTGTTTTTACCTGTACTTACAGAAGCTTTCTTGAAGATGAGAAGGTCAAGTGCTTGCATGTCGTAGCTTCAGGAGAAAAAGAAATTTAGGATTTACTTACAGATTTTAGCTAAACTCGGATGGCTTTTCCTTGGTGTGTTTCATAATTTTAACTTTTATTCTGTTCTCTCCCCTTTATTTTATTAGTACATTCATGCATCTAATCTTTCTTCCAAATTACTTCTTTCTGAGAGACTATGAAATATACATACAGATACAGCCTCTTACTGTAAAGTAAGATTTTATAGGGGAATTGTTTCCTCATCCCTTTGAACATAATGGATAACAGAGATTTTTCTAAAAAGAGCTGGTCCAGAATGGCTAAGGTAATAAAAACATGTATAATTCACTTAGGGTTTTGAGAGTACTTTAGCAAGGCACTACTTAATGTGGAGTTATTTCTCAGACACTGGACTTTGGCATTCTTCTGGTTTTATGCATTTGGAATAAATATGGTAAAATATCTTTTATTTTTGACTCGCCTGTAGTTCATATTTATTGGTTTTTCTCTTCTTTTAGCGGCCTCAAGCAATCTGAAGCAGAGTCCTGCTATATAAATATAGCAAGAACACTTGAATTCTATGGAGTGGAATTGCACAGTGGTAGAGTATGTTTACATTGTAATTTTTCCCTTGGAAAGTAAATTTAAATGCTTTTTTAACATAATTTAATAGCAGTAAAAAAAATAAATTAAGTTTTGCCTTTATAATGTGTTATTTTTAATTAGACCTGGGTAATTTTTCAATGATTTATGTGTGATATAGTTGCTGGAATTTCAACCAAATAAGCTAGACCTCCTCAAAAGTGTAACAAAGTATTTTTAAGATAAACTATTTAATTACTGCAATATATTTTACTTAATAATTTCCAAAGTTTGCTGACTGTCTTAGCCTGGAAGAAAACAAATGCTCTATTTAGTGCTATTAGTTGGCAGGTGTTTTAAGGGCTTAATTTCTCTGAATTTCTAGCACTAATTTCTTAAATGTTAAGAATATAGAAATTTTTATTCTGTTTAAATTTTTGTATTCCCTGATTCCAGGCTAAATTTAAGAGGTATTTAACAGCTTGAGAGATAACCACTAAAAATATATTTGAAATCTTTTAGATACAGGGTGTGCATTGATAAGAAACATGTCCTAGTATTTCACAGTCTACTGCTATTTATTTTTTTGACTACACTGTTCATCTGAAGTGAATCCCTAAAATGCTTATTTATTTGCATCCTAGTGTGCAAATGACCTTTTGTGCTTCTATGCAATAGTAAATTGTTTAGGTATAAGGCTTGTAGTGTAAAAACTAAAGGAAATGTACTACAGATAATTGATTTCCTAGGTGAAGATGACTTCTAGTTTTCTTAAATTTTTTTTTAGTTTTGTTAATAATCCTGACACTCAGAGTTGTAATGAAAAATTCATAAATTTCTTTAATGATGTGGAAGGAATAGAATGAATAATTTGCTTCCTTCAGCATATTGTTGTCTTGTTTTTCTTTATGCTGCCACAAACAAGGGAGTGTTGCATGGATCTCTAAGAATTCCTAAAGCACTTCTCTATGAAGCCACTGTAATTACATTCATATTCATGAAATACAGTGTTCAAAAGGTAGACACTTTTTTTAAGAATGGAGAAAAGTAGAAAGGAAAGGAAATGACCTTATTAAATCTGACTTTGTATAGTCTGTCCATTGGGTCATTTGTCACCTTTCTACTTTATTGAAGAAGCTCTTAGTGTTACACTTGAGATCACTATATGCACTTAACTTGATTGGATATTTGCCTTTTAACTTCTATTATAGCCTAGTATTTTGATAAGCCAACTTAAGTGCTAAGACTTCCACTCTGTGACCAGTCTCTTAATATTAACGGGCTGTAGTTTCTGAAAGCTCTTCCAATTTCCATTATCATTCCTGAGCTGCAGGCCACTGAACTGCATACCAGTGCCAAGTAGTGAAGATAGACTGGATTCAGACATTTTCAGCTAAATGAAATTTCACTGCAGACCATCTTGCTACTTTTACAATTCAAAATAATAGTTTTATCACAATTCAGTTTTTTTAAGGATGAAATATTTGAAGTGATCTGTTTTTTCTAGCAGCTGAACTAGACATCTAGACATTTAGAAGCTGTTAGGAAGGAAATAGAAAGCAAACCAGAAAATATCATGCCTTTCAAATTGAGTTTCGATATCATTTGAATGTTGAGCTTCATTCTTCCTCTCCCTTCCTTATCTCAGAGTAGGTAATGGAAAAAGAAAAGTACAGAGAAGGGTAACAATCATGAATGTGTTAAGGAAAAGACTTCTGTAGCAGATGAACAGCATGGAGAACTTGAATAGCCAACAATTTTTTCCTTTGGTAATTAAAGGTTTAAGGACCTTCAGGTTTCAGTAAAGGAACTTTTTCCATAAGGCTGCAGTTGAACTGTAAGCATTACTTCTGATTTAATGGATGCCCACGGTGAAATAGCTATCAAGAGCAGTTAGGCAGTCACTGGAGTCCATTAAACATAAAAGAAGCTTCTGAACCAGGAAATCCTCTAGCTGTAAATGACCTGAAGCTGAGAAGGGGAGTTGTTCGTAGGGGTGTAGTTGGTTGTCTCTGAAGTTTTGTACTTCCAAAACAGCAGTTGCAAGTCACTGTTTGGATTGAATGCCATGAGGGAAACCTCTCAGCCAACATGAGGTTGGTCTTGCTCCCTCAAGAAGTTGGCAGTAAAGGTTTATAAGCTGCTTCCTCACAGGATACTGTGTCCTGCCCCTGCTTTGGCTGGGATGTTGACAGTGCCTCCTGATATCCTCCCCCAGCTCAGTTCTGCTTTTAAATCATCCTTCCAGTTTTGTCACATCCCAGTGCCTTGACCAGATTTAGCAGGGGCTAATTAAACTTTCTCTGAAAGGCTTTATCTCTGTGGATTCTGATGATTGTGTTCCTCTTAGATTGTGTATGGCAGAAGAACCAGGTAACACCTGGCTTTTATACTAATGGCCCAAAGAAGCTGGTGCTCCTGTACTAGTGATTGAGAGTGGGATACTTTTGGATAGTGTTTCTTGAAGAGCAGATGAATATATAGTTTCCTTAATTTTTTTGTTTTATGATACAAAGTTAAATATTTAACAGAAGTGTGATCTTTCTTTTTAGCAACTTAGTAAACACGCAACTTTAATCTGAGCTCAGTTTTCATCTGCAAGCACTCCTGCTTTTTTTCTGATGAAAAATCTGAAATGCTAAAATATTAAAAAATGCAATAGTGTTAGGAGACTCAGGAGAGTGAATTCAATATCTTAAAACTGTATTAATATTTCTTGAATTCCTAATCTCATTTTCAATCTGGACCACCATCCGATCTGGTCAATAATTAATCTGCTGTTAACTCATCTTTCATTTTTACTCAGAGTGGAAGATAGAAAATTTGTTGAATCAATATTATTTCCATATCTACAAAAATCAAGATGGTAATTGAAAATTAAATCAAATGTGAATCAGTACTTAACTAGCTAAATGCCTGGCATGATAATTTTTTTATCTTTACAACTTTTATGCTCTCTTTATGCTATTCCAGCATCTTGATTTTGTGTTTCTTAGGCTCAACACAGAGAATTCATAATAACAAATAACATGGGAGATTATTGGTTTGGGCTGGTGCAGAGGAGGGTGAGGAATGAACTTTGTTTGACAAAGCTTCTGGAGAAAATTTAGTAGTTTAGCCTAATTAATCCCTATCAAGTGTTTTAGATAATCCTTTATTTCTGCTTAATCACATCGATTTTCAGCTTTTACTTTTAAAGCTGCTTTTTCTTCACAGTATTGATTTTTAAAAGCAGGAACCTGGAGTGAGCTCCAAGTACTAATAATACAATTTTCCACCCTGCTTTAGGTTGGCTGTATCATGACAGAAATAGCTAAACTGTAGGCAGTTTATCTTCTGAATACCTCAGTGTTCTTCCCAAGTATTAAAGTACAAGGATGTCAGTTGTGGATTCCTGTATTACGCTTTGCAAATTAGGTTGGACTTCACTCATTTATGTGCCTGTATCACATTTCTATTCAACTGTTTTTAAAGGATTTATTGTAGACTTTCCACAGTATTGTCAGACCACATGCTACCTATTCTATTTTCCTGTACCTCGCTAACATAAATAAATTGGGACTGGACATGGGGGAAAGCCATGTATTAATTGAGCCCAGAGTACCATCTAGAGGAGCAGCTGTGCTATTGAAGGCTTTAAGAGACACTGTTACCATTGGCTGTCCTTTAAAAACAGTCTGAAACTGCTTTTGATTGAGTCAAACCTGATATTTTAAACAATGGATTCTACTTAAGTGTGGATTTATGTATGCATTTAGCTCTGTTTATAAATCTGTGTAATAACACATTAGTGTGTATTGATCATAAGAAATGGGAAGCCAAGATTTGTAACTCCTTTAACATCATTCTGGGTTTAGGCTCAAAATGACCATCCAGCATCCTCCTCTCTGCCTTTTTGGTTTTTTTTAACTCAAATATTTGCTTATACGGAAGAATGTGTTTTCTCTTGAGTATCTCAATACCTAGAAAAGATTGTAAATTTATGATTTTTTTTCCAGTTGCTTGTGTTAAGCTAATGCACAGATTTTGGTTTGGTTAATAATGGATTTCATTTAGTGTATGAAATATTCATGTACACATGTATTTCTCCAACATATTCTCATATGCAAAATTGTGGTCACCTCCTGTGCAGTCTTTCTTGGTAAGACTTTTTAAGAAAAAGTAAGGAATTCTTTCCTCTCTCTTTTTAAACAGCATATAATCAGGAAATTTTTGTTCAGTTCTCAAAATTCTGTGACATTCACCTGACTAATCTTGGGAAGTATTTCAACTTCTTTCCTGAAATAAATAAGGCTAGACTTGCAAATTTAATCTTGATTCAGACCTAAGGAACATACAGGGTAGTAGGATGAACATTACAACTTGTTTTAATGCATCAATAATATTTAGAATGTGTAATAGATAACAAAGGAAAGAGATACTCAAAAATGTCATTGATTTTTTTCCTCAAGTGTAGTAATTTAGGTATAGAAAGCTTGAAAATAACTTTGTTAGTAGATAAATGTGAATGACACAAATTGCATCTGTGTTCTTACACTATTTTTCTTTTGTAGGATCTCCATAATCTAGATCTTATGATTGGGATTGCATCCAGTGGAATTGCTGTATATAGAAAACTAATCTGTACAAGCTTCTATCCCTGGTAAATTCCTTTATTGTAAAGAAATATGTCCAGGTTTTTTCAGTCTTACTTTGATTTGCTTTCATATTTATTCCAAAGAAGCCTACCATACATATATTTGTTCTCTATGGAGTATTGTGGTGTTTCCTTGTGCTTAGATAAAAATGAAAACTTGCCTAGGCTTTTAAATCTTTAAGACTTTTGAAGTCCTTGCATTCTGTGAAGTCTTGATCAAGTTAATTTACATACAGGTATGAGTAGATTAGGAAGACCCTGTTGTCTTAGAGATTTGCTGCTGTTATGCCCAATAATATGTCTCCTTAAAAACAAAAAAAAGCAATCAGTATTGCTATTAAAGCTCAGCCCCTAATTCTGAATTAAGTTCAGTCTGAATCTTTTAACATGGCATTCAGCAAGGAGCTACTTCGTGGAGTAGAAATGTAAAATGAGTTATTTGGAGTTTCAGATTTACAAGAAGTAGGATAATATAATTCAGACATTTTTAAATCTCATCAAGTATGGGTATATAACATTAACAAGCAGTCAAGAGCCCTTCCCATTATTTGCTGATACATAAAACATTAGAGTGCATGATTGTGCTGTAGAAAATAACCTCTGCAAATAAATAATGTCCACAAGAACTCTAATGTGAATGACATGAGAAGTTACATAAACTATAATTTTTTAAGTACTTTTGGGCTTTATTAGTTATACCATACTAAAAATTATAACCTGAATTAGAAATTATACGGAGGTTGGGCATTTTCTTAAGGTTTTTGGATTGGATGACAAAGGACTTTTTTCCAGTCTTTCTTTTTTAATAGAAGTATGAACTTGTTTTTTTTTATGCTTGATAAAACTATAGCTTTGTCATGTTATACCTGAGTTCTTTCTTGAATTTGTAATAATTTTTCTGGATAACTTTTTCAGTAAGATAGTACAGTGTTCTTAATCATGACAGAAAAATGCATTCCAATGGGCTGTACTTGACTTTTGGCCCTTAATTATACAAAAAAAAAAAGGCCCTAGCTGTATTCTTTAAATACTAGTGCCATTCCATCCTTTCATTTATGAACCCAACCATTTCCTATAGCAAAGCAATAAAATCAGTTTCAATTAAAATTCTAGGGGAAAATATACTGCATAGTCTCTGGATTTTTCTTGTTTTTTTTCCCTTTGCCGTGAGTTGCATTTCAACTCCCTGGGATATACTGCAATCATCCTGGATAAATGCATGTCAATAATAATGCTCGCGTGAAAACTTGTATTTTTCCATTTCTAACTCACATTGTAGCATAAAAAACTTATCTTTCATCTTTGTGCCTTGAGTGCTGCTCTTTCATACATCTGCCTCTCAGCTTCTTTGAATCGCTACAGGTTTTGGAAACTGCCAGCTGGAGGCACATTTTCTGTCTTCTGCCAGTCTTGTTCTGCCAACTTAGTTGACCTAAGTAAGATATGAATGGGTAATGGTTGTTCCTGAAAACCGTTGAGTAATGGCATTTCAAAGTCTGTGACTATATGAATTTTTTTAGGGAAGGGAAAGGTGGTTTATAGCACACGAGACAGGAGGAATCCATGACTTCCTGTGTTACTTTTACTCCTGGGGAGCACAGAGGAATAAAAAACAGATGCTAAAACATTTTTCACAAAAGCCCATTCTTATTTACACAAAAAAATGAGGGGAAATAAAACCCACAGGCTTTTCAGTTCAAATAATTCCCACTCTAAAATATGAGGTTTAGGCAGTAATATTGTCAACTGACTGCTAATGCAATTGTTCCAAGCTTATCTACTCGATCGCTCGCTCCCTCTCCCCCTTTCACTCTCTCTCTCTAAAAATTTCTTTTGAAAGCAAAAGCTCCTTACACAGAGGCTAACTTTTTGATATTTTATTTCTGGCATCTTGCATGAGTTAATCATAATTCTTTGTGCAGGAATGGTGTCCATTCCCTGATCCTGCCAAAACAAGCAAACACTGAAAGCCACCAGAGCAGAGTTGCTTGGGATGTATTTGTAGTGTGCAATCTCACTTTTATTTTAGATCTCAAAGCAGGATATATTTCTGTAATGCCTGAAGTAGTATTTATTTAGGCTCTTTATGTAACACCATTTGTATCAAGTGGTTTTTCCTATGGACTGTGCAAACTTCACCATTAACAAGTTAGAACTCAAGGTGGCAGCAAACACCATCAAAGCACTCTTTCCAAAATTTTAAGTAAAATACTCTGCAGTGGATGACAACAATACAACTATGCCATATGGTAGTAGTCAAAGGGGACCAAAAGTTTTCAGGAACAGAGGCAGTGAGAGAGTTCTGCCTTGGCAAAAAGAGGCTTTTCAATCAAAGCAACCTACGTAAAGAGCTGACTGATCAGTCAGTCAGCAGCAATGCAAGTCAAGATAGGTTTAAAAAATAGCTTTGGATTTAGTGCAGTATTTTATACACTCTGCAGAGTTATTCTCAAGAGTGCTTAACCATTCTGTGGTAATTTCCAAATTGATTTTACATGTAAAATATTAATGGCAAAACCAGAAATACTTTCTATATCAGCAGCGACTAGAGTTAGGTATTAAATGCTATTTTGTGTATGTAGTTTCACTGCTTTGAAAACTTTGAAACTGCTTGAGGAATGCATAATACATTGCTAGTTAAAAATTGGAAGGCAACCGTCTTACATAGCAAATTAGACAGCGCCTTTCTTCAGTAGCAAAGTATAGGATTTCCAGGTAAAGAAACTTTTTTTTTTTTGCTTCAAGTCACACGTACCAGCTTTTTAGTACCAAGTGCTAGGACAGGACTGCCATTTTAATAAAAAATTAGTGATTCTGTGGCTCATGGAGTGACAAATCTATTTTGATACCTGTGAATGATAGGAAGATGGGACCCAAAAATCCATCATTCTTGAAATGCTACAACTAGGGAGTGCTTTATAAGTAAATCATGACATTTAATGATTTGTGAATGTTGTGTAGTCACTGGACAGATCACTGGTGAGAGAGAAGGGCCACTGAGCCACCAATTATAATAATAGTAACTGCATTCCATTACTATATTTTTAGGGTATGACATCTTCAAGAACTTGTTAAGTCTAAATCCTTTGACACTTTAATCTCTTGGATATTTTTGTAGATTTTTCTAGGTGTGAACATTCAGACAATCTGTGGGCATAACATTGCAGAAGATATTTAGCTATTGTTAAATAAAAATGTCAGTTGCAAGTGGTCTTCATGCCTGAACTAAATAGGTTTAGTTGTACTTTAAGAAGAATAAATGGACTTGAAATGGGTACTCTATTTAGGAGAGTGTCAAAATAAAGAGACTTAAAGGCTTGCTTTGGCTTGAAGTGATTATATGGTCATGCAGTGAATCATGGTTTTGGTGAGGTTTTGGGGTTTTTTGGTTTTGTTGTTTTGGCTTTGTGGTTTGTTTTGTTTTGTTTTCTTGTTTGTTTGGGGTCTTTTTAGTTTAAAAAAAGCAGGATGTAGAGGAGAGAGATTGAGGGAGGTTAGGTACTTTGGGATGCTATTTCTCCTTTTGTTGTTGGGTGGGAGGTTTTTTGCTTCGTGTGCAAGGTTATTTTTCTGTGTCCTGCATTTCTGCTGCCTTCATGTTGGGTTAAGAGCTGACCATGACAGCAGCTGTCTAAGCTGAGAATAACTCCAAAAACTTGTTTGTTGAAGTTTAATGTAAGTGAAGAAACATGGTAAGAAAGAGCCAGAAGCACAAAACTTGAGTGGTACTAGTTCAGGCAGAGTAGCACTAGAATCAAGAAAGAATGAATATACAATGAATTGCAGCTGAAATACAACTGGAAGTTTATATGACTTGTCAGGTAGTTCAGAATCACAAACTTTTGATGAGCAAGCAGATCACTGATGTTTGAGGCAGCAAGTCAAATGACAAAAGTATTTTAAGAGTTGGTGTAACAGGAGAGGTGGATATGATTTCAACTTTCCATTAATTTTCATACCATTTTGTCCTGTCAGAGAATAGTGTTGAAATACCTGTGGTTCTGTAATTGATGGAGAAAAGCATTTTCTGAAAATGGCACACATTGTTTTCCACCTGTGTGCAGGAAGAGGGATAGGTAATTCCATGTATATTCTTTTTAGTAACTGGCAAATATACCCTCCTGTATCCATGAAGGATGTTGCTTTATAACTCAAGTGCCTCTCCCATGAGCAGTGGGAAGTGAGTTTTATGCCATCCTGCTTGATGAGAGTGATGCAAAAACTGTGCCAAACTGAGAGGACTTTCAACATAGTTCATACCTGATATCTGACATCCGTTAAAGCATCAGTTCACAAAAATATTATGAGACTTTTAGCAGTAAACTCTTTCATGATTTTTTTCCTTAAGGCCTCCATAAGATTCCAGCTGACCACAGATCAGAGATTTCTTTGTCCAAAAAGTGCAGGTTTTCAGTTACTGAAGTAGAACTACTGCAGAGAGAATTTAGGTATTTTAGACAAATCTTGTTTTGCTGTGGGAAGGGGTGCAAGTAGGTAGAAGTTTGTTTAATTTAGCAAAAGTGATAAGCATGTAATTAAAATAAAAATTGCTTGAGCACCAATTCCAGTTGTAATCTTTACCTCAGTAAATATGTATTCACACTGTAAAAAGAGGTGTTCGGTTCTAAAATTACCACATAAATTGCATACTAATGTTAATGAAGTGAAAAATATATTAACGCTCATTCTTGCCGTTTTCTTCCTTCTAAAATTATGATTTTATCTAGAGGTTTTGTTTAGTGATTAGCGCAAGTACAGGATTTATTTCACATTATGAAACCAGTTCTGCAAAGCCTCAGTGAAGTTCCAGTTGTAAGACCAATCTTGTCATGTCATTAGGGTCTTGAATTTTGTTCCTTTAGTCACAGTTGTCATATGACTCTAAAGTTATACAAAAGTTGACACATTTAACATTGTGCAGCTTAGTGTAGAAGATGTCATCAAGTTTTTGCTGCAAGAATAGATTTGGTGGGAGAGAACTGCTGTGAACTATTTAAAGATTAAACGAGGACATCTATTTGCCACTCAACACAGGAGATGGCTGCATATTATTCATTGAATATTTTACAGCTATAATCTTTCAGGCTTACTGCATGCAGTATTATTTTTCATTGTTTAATCACTCTAAACATTGCTCAGTATTTCATGGCCTGTTTCTTTCTTTTAGGGTGAACATATTAAAAATTTCCTTTAAAAGGAAAAAGTTTTTTATACAGCAACGGCAAAAACACGTAAGTAGTCCTCTAATTTTGTTTTGTTCAAGTGACCATATTCAATATTTTATATTGAATGTAACCTACAAACTGCTGATCAAAAGTCTCTGTTGCGGTAATTTGTCATTGCAACTCTGTTTTGTTTACTTGGTCTTGTATTCTGGTCTGCTTATTCCCTCTCCTTTTCCCTTTTTTTGTTTCTTTTCCAACATTGAATCCTTCCACTTTCAGTCTGTTGGACTGTATCTTTCCCATGGAGGTCTCTTCTCCCCTGGAGACTTTGGGTAAATGCAGATCTCCATCCTTTCTCCAATATTTATTAACGTAGCATATTTCCCCTTTCTCATCAGCATCTGCCGCTCTTTCCTTTGTTGCTCTCCCTGCCCTGTAGGGTTCCTTTAATGCAGTGAATCTACTAAAAAACTGCTTATCCCATCTAGGGGGAGTTTGTGAGGTCCCTTCAGCCTACAGGGCTCAGAGCTCAGGAAGCAAGCGAGGCTCCTGGAGGAAAGGAGAGCTTTGTAGCTGAAAAGCATGAGGGTGAAAAGGGGAGTAGCACACCTCCTGCTGTGTGTAACATGGAGAGCTTTAGGAGTTGGCTAGTTGTGTGAAGATAGTTGATAACCTAATGTAAATTTTTTTGACTGTTAAGAGTTGGCTTCTGTTGATTGCTTTGAGCTCTCTGCAGAACAGTTGTTGTATTAGTCTATATAATGGGGGAGGAAATCTTCATTACTGATTATTATTGTGCTGCCACAATATGAAAAAAATATTTTTACAAAGAGCATAGATTATTTAGTAGGACAGAAAAAACTTCTCAGAAACTGGTGATCAGCAGATGTATAAATATTTTAGTTCAGTTAAGGACAAAACTTGAGAACATAGTAAAAGGTAAGTGTTAACTTGTACCTAAACTTGATGAAGGCTCTTTCTGATAGTACACAAGCTCTTAACTTTATAGGAACTGTGTTACAAGACCACCTCTTGACCCACATAGATTAGAAGGTCTGCTGAACAAAGATTTCTAGGGAGGCCTTTTTTTTTTACCCAAAAGGAAAATGTTTTCTTCCTTTTTATTTTCTGTATGTCTGTCTTTTTTCTCAGTTTGGTGGGTTCTTTGAAATACAAGGAATGTGCAAGTATGTACATGTTACTTTTCAGGATTCATATTTAAACAAAATTAGTATCCAGAGATAGCATTACTGCACCAATGCTTGCACAAACACATAGCATGCACAGGGTGTGTCCTTACACACTGTAGGGGCATCTTAAGTCTTTTTTACAAACTGTAAGTTTCTAAATATATTGTTTGTATGCAGACATGTCACACTCTGTTCATATATATTCCTCTGCAGGAAAAAATGAGTGGTTGATTCACCATTCTACACCCTTGTGAGTGTAAACACTTGCATGTAGTAACTTCTCTCCTGGGTTTGATGATTAAAAGTTTACTGATAAATAAAAAATCTAAATATTTTCAAATATACAGATAAGTACAGGAGTACAGATAAGTTTCCAAATGCGTCTGTGAGAGTAAACATAGTAACTCTACCAGAATGATTAGTAAAGCAGGGCTTGGAACTCGATGATTTTAAGTCCTTTCCAACCCAAACCTTTCTATGATTCTCTGTAAATGAATGCACTTACAGTGATTTTGGAATATGGAAGAAAAAAGTGTCAATATAGAGCAATCTGTGGTCTTAATGTAAAACGTGTGTTCATTACATAAAGACTTGACTGCTGTCAAAAGTAGAATTTTTGTCTCTGGAGACCTGTGTCACTTTTGAAGAGAGCAGCAATCTTAATTTGTTCAGTTAAACATTTGAAAGATGATGACAGTTCAAGGCTCTTGATTCTTTTACCTTACCTTCTCTTAAGTGATCATAGTTCTTTGTTTCGTAACCTACAGAGATGACAGTGATGCACACAATGTCACGCTTAAAGAGCTACAGAACTTTTAAAAAAGTAAGGCCAGCTGCATGACCTTTTTACTCCTTCTCAGTACATATGAAAAAGCAGACCAGGTGTGCCACTAAATCTGTGGATACATCCATCCTTGTCAGCCCCCTTGCTTGAAATTTAGGGCATCAAGTGTGCAGTACTCCAGTGGTATTGCTTGGAAAAGCTTGTTGGTGCTGTGCAGTAGGAGAGAGGGGAGTGGAGTCCTAGGGGTTTTGCCAGAACCGTGGGATGCTTGAGGGGTGTGTGAGGGCAGATGACTGCATTGGTGTCAGTCTTTGAATTAATCAGTTTTTTGCTGGACAGACAGAAGCAAATAGGTAAATGAATCTGAAAGCAAAGAAGGTGAAAGAATGTGGGGAAAACAGAGCAGATACTGTGTTGGATCTTATCACCAGCAACCGGACAGGACAACTGAGAGACGTTTCATGAGTTTTTTATTTTATTATCAGTCTTGGTGAAGGTAGAGACATGAAAGATGGTAAACTCATGCCATAACAACAGAAGCCAAAATTCTTTTTGTTAAAAGGCCTTTAAAAAGTTTTTTTAGCCAATAGGCTAATGGTAAAAGCTTACAAGCATCTATTTAAGCCATTCACTAAGCACTACATGTACACCTTACAGCATACAGTAGTTACTTGTTCTATATTTTTTGCAGCTCAGAAACTTTATATGGTCCAAATATTTCAAGGCCTAAAATTTGACTAAAGATGATGAGAGTGTTATAGCACTTCTTTTATATTTTGTATATCATATGTAGAGTCTTTACAAAAATGTACAGAAAGTTTTCGAAGGCAATGCATTTGCAGTCCTCTGGGATGTGCCATGTTTCATTGATTTATTCTCCTTATTTCATTTACTTCGTTTTTCTTTTCTTACATGCCTCTTCTGGAAAATTGACTTACCTTATCTCACTCTTTCCCTGCTACTCACCTTCTCTTATACCCTCCCACTGTTCTGGGCTACTGCTCAGCCACTTGATTAGGTGTATGCAGTATTTCTGTTTCTACTGAAGAGCCAGAGAAGGACTGGGGAGCAAGACTGATGAATCAGTGAATGTCTGGTGCTATAGAAGCTCATGACATGTAGGCTTAATGAAGGGTGCAGGATTTAAGGTAGGAATAGGAACTCTGCTGTTTGCAGGCAACATTTTGTACCTTTCAGAAATGAAATTTTATTTTCAATGTGCTTATCTAATGCTTAAAACCAATTTCATTTGGTGCATACTAAAATATATCTTTACTTTCTATGCTGTAGATATTTTCAGATTTTCTGTTATGAAGTAGGCATACAACTGATGCAGATGTTCTTCTATATGTTGAACTAGCCAGACATTTTAGCTATGTGGAATTGTCCCCTTTACCTTAATGGCCTCAAATTTCTCTAATCCTCATTTCTTGATAATCATTAAAATGCTATTCTTTTAGAACTTGAGAAGTATTATGGGCATTAGATTCTTGGATCCCACTAGAACTCTGCTCACCTTTAAAAAAGTACACAGATTTAACAGCATGACTTGCAAGGTGGCCTGTTAGTGAGGCAGATTGTTATTAACAAAAGGTTATGTTAGGCTAAAAATTGAATAAATTTTTATGAAACTTCTCTAAATATTTTTCCTAGCTTAAATCCATGTTAAAACTTTCAGCCTACTTAGAGACTGCTAAGAAGGTTCTGTGACAACAAAAAAGCACACATGTAACAAGCAAAATTCATTACTGTTTTCAAACCTGAATTTAAAAAACAGAATATTACTTTCTTATCTTTGTATTACAGCTTTTCAATGTAATTGAGATTCTTGGATAAAATAATTTTTGGGCAATTGAAAGGCCAGCACTTCAGGTCAACAAAAATATATATACCTTTCTTTTTATTTGTCTGTTAGAGTAGTAAAACCCTTCAAGTCATGTTCAACCGACAGGGAGTTTGTCAGAAATGGCATTTGTCATTAAATCATTGCGATGTATACTTTATATATTTCAAGAAATTCTGGGTTTAGATTTCACTATGCTTTCCTGCTTTATTCTGCATAACTACTTAGAAGCAACTGTGGTGAACTGACAAAGATGAATTGGTTCCAGTATGCAAGAGACTCAAGTAACAAACCCACATCTTGAAAAGAAAATACTTTTTAAGAGCTTTAATAGATATAGGAAAAATATTCCTGAAAGGTTGTAATCAGTTAAATGTTTTTCAGTGCTTATATAAAATCAAGAGGCAAATCTTTTTTCTCTTAAAAGCCTCACTGTTTTTCTTAAAAGTGTGTCTGAAGTCATAGATTCTCTGGACTAGACATGAAATGATTTGCAAAAGGAAGGATTAGTCTCATATATGTGGCATTTGTAAAATGCTGCCTAGAAATAAGTACAGAAGAAAAACAGATTGACTGTTCCAGCCAAAATGGTTTGTAGTTACTTCCCAACAAGATTGTTGCTGTGAACAAGCAAAAGGTTGCCTCTCTAATTACATGTTGAGATGTCAAAATCAGTCATAATTTAGAGGAGCTGGAAAAGATGAGTGATGAAAACTTGCATTTTTTCACTCAAGTGCTGAGCTGTTCCGGCAATTGATTCAGGTCTCATCTTACCTTTATTTCTACTCTTTGCTTTGCTCTCATTCCACTTTCTTTGCATCAATAGCTAGATTAACTAACCAAAACTTTCTCTGTACAAAAGTCTTGGGATAAACATTGCTGGCACAATTGTGTTTCACTGGCACTTTGGTGCTAAAATTACTTGTAAGAGTTTGCACCAAGACATGCAAGTTTTATATTCTGCTGCCTTCTGATCCTCCTCATTTTGGCCTTATGTTATCATCCAAGCAGGAGTGGATTTCAACAGCAGTAGCAGCAGCTCCAGTCCCATCACAACTACTTGCTTTCCCCCAAGAAAGATCTCTGTTAACATCTTCAGTTTCTTCTGAAAACTATCAAGAATATGCTGTTTGCGTACTATGGCACTTGAAAGAACATTATTGAAGCCTTACATGAAGAGTTTGAATTCAAAGAATGAGGGGTTTTTTTCCTTTTGACAATGCGTCCTTAATGGAATGTCTTAAGGAATTTCGTTTGTCTTAGGAGGTATAAATATGAAATATGAAAATATATTTATTGACATAAAATGATACTTGTATATAGAAAATCTTTACTGCTCTGGACTTAAATATTTCATTAACATTTCATTAACTTGTAAAGTGCACATTTTGCTGTTTGGAATTTCACATAGTTGTGGAGGTATTTTGGGCATCTCCAGCTACTATATGTTGATTTTTTTTGTTTGTTTACCTCAATGTATTTTTCATGTTTAAGCTTAAAATAATTTTATTGGTTTTTTATGATCTTGTTTACTGTTTCATCTACTTGTATATGTTGAAACGTGGTGTTCCCTACTGTTACAGAATGAATCCAGAGAGCATATTGTTGCCTTCAACATGTTAAATTACAGAGCATGCAAAAATCTTTGGAAATCTTGTGTAGAGCATCACACATTTTTTCAGGCAAAGAAGTCACTACCTCATGAAAAAAAGATATTATCACATTATTGGACTCTGGGTTCTAGAAATCCAGCAAAGTAAGTATTGTGTGAAAGCATGTTTTGCTCTATGATGGGAATGGGAGGATTTGTGTCAAGTTAGAGTGACAGAGTTCAGTCCTGTCCATAGCTTTGTTCCACTCTGTATATGAACCATTTGACAAGTTCTGTGGTAGTGGTTTCACTTTCAGCAATGTGATCTCCTTACAGTAGAACTTTCCTTCTAATTGTCTCAAAAGGTGTTTGGATATATGTTTTACTGCTATTTTTTCAACTTGCTGCTTCAGTCTGAAGTATAAAAACACTGGAAAGGAAAAATGTCATGTAGCTAATGATCCGGTAAGAGAATTTGCAGAACAGATTTGTTTTGAAATGTTTAGCCATTAGTGCCATGTACACATTCTGTTTAATATGTTATGGCAATTTCTGGAGTGCATCATGCCAACCACTTATTACTGACATAAAGACAAAAAACTTTTTCCCATTCAGGTATTCAAGATACTCCTGTTGTGACTTCTAATCCTTTGTTTGCCTCATTGGATTCTTCTAGTTACAGGACTGGTAGTTTCCTAGTGTTATCTAAGATCTAATTACCTAGAAGTAATTCTTTAGAGCCTGTAAATTTCCTGTATGAAACTGGGATTATTCCTCCCCATATGCAGTAACTGGGCCCTATCTTCATTAAAATTAAGCTGCCAGTTTATTGTCCAGTCACTTCACACTGTAATGTCCTTCTCCATTTCTTTGCAGTTGGCATTTATTTTGGCCGTCTTGTGTGATTTTTGGAGTGGGAGGTTTTACTCAAGTAGTTCTGCTCTTTTATCTTAGGGGCTTTTAGTCTTTTTTGATAAGTATCAGTCACAGTGATTTCTTCCATTATGTTGATTGATTCTGTTACATTTATCAGCAATTCAGCTACAAAGTTGTCACGTCCTGTGTCTTTGTGGTCTCATCCATCCCATCCCATCCCTATCCACCTACCCCACTCCCCAAAAACATTCTGTAATGAAACATAGAAAAATATTTCATGTTAATAGAGAATGAAGAAGAAAATCTTGTGTAATTTTCATCTCTGGATGTGAGATTGTTGGGGGTTCTTTGACCATTTGGTGATCCGTAGATGGTCTAGAAACCTGCTTGTTCTCGTGATTTTTTGAGAAGTATTTTATTGTTTTCTTTTTGTTTGTGGGTAGTGTGTTTTTGTGAATTCTTTATAGTGCGTTCCCTTAACAGTTTAACTTTTACATTTAATTTGTCAGACTGATTTTCTGTCTTCTATATGGATAAGCTTCAACTTCTGAATGATATCAACAAGCTTCAAATACCTTCTCAGACTTTAGTGGCTCTCCAGCTGTTCACACTCTGAGGTCTCTTTTGATACTGCAGAAATTAATACCAGGTGTGCTGGTATTGCTTGTAAATGAAGCAGTTGAGCCATGAGGGCTGTCCCACAGTAGGAATTCTGATAAAATGTTATGTTTTCTGCTGGAGTGCAATTCCATGTTTTCACTTAGTATTAGATCATAGCTGGATGATCTGGTTTCTAGATCATGAAAAAACAGTAGTTGTACAAACAGTATTCTAATTTTCTAGCATTTTACAAATCCCTATTTTTAGAATTAACTAATTTATGTAGTGTTATGCCTTTGTTTTTCCTGTAGTGGTGTTGTTGAGAAGGTGACTCTGAGAGTTTGTTGGATTGTCAGGTCCTCGAGTCCTTTATTTCTTTCAAATATGCAAAGAGATCCAAAACTCTGATCCTCCTACAGACAGATATATACACACAGGCATTGCACAGCCTTTGTAATGTTAAGAAAGGAGACAGTATGAGTTCCAAAGGGTACCAGTTTAGTGTCATTCCATTTTTTTACCAAAGATTTTATTTTTGACAAATCTGCTGTTACAATTTCTTAATAGTCTGTAGCATACAGAACAGTTCTCGTTGATCTGAATTACTAAGAAAAAATTCTTTTCAAGTAGTTTCAATGCTCTGAGGCAGTTTCTCTGCTGAATTGCTTACTTAGACTTTTAAGGAATCTCCAGGGGGAGAAGCAGTTATGGAGATACCTTTCATCAGCTTAATGATAACCTCTTTGGCCTTATTTATACCAGCTGTAAGCGTGAATTTTAGGATCTACATGAGTAACTCAGCAACCACTGCTCTCAAAGACTGCTTAACTACATAAGAAACAACAGTAATTTTGAAAAGCTTTGAGTAGTTCCTATGAACTCAGCAAAATATTTTCTCAAAAGATTTAGGAAAAACTGTGAAAAAGTCACTTCTGAGGTCATATTTCACATATTGAATTTTTTTGCTTTCCAACTTGTTTATGGTTGTGGAATGTTGTAAGATATTTCCATGTTCCTTTTCAAGGATAGCTCTGAACTCATGTGGAAGCTACACAACCAAAAAAGAGATTCTGCATTCTCCCTTATGAAAGGGAACAAATCTTTGCATTGTATAAATCAGACAAACACAAACAGACAAACCAAACCACAAAACCAAATGTGCACACAAAAACTCCACCGACCACATTGTGCAGTCCTGGAGGCTTTAAGATTGACTCACATTTAATAAATCTTTTCATGCTTTCATCAGCTTTGAAGGGTGCCATATTCAGGTTTTACCATCTTAAATATCACAGGTTTTCCTATAGTGGTTTTCTTGTTCTGTGTTCTCCTATACTTATGTGAGGCAGATAGCCTAGCATTTATTGTATCTGTTAAAATAGTTGCAGTACTTGAGTACAATTTCTTATTTGCACATACTTGTGCCCTTCTTGATTCTCTTAGCTGAAGGTACTAGAGAAATTCCATTTAAATTAGGCTGCTGTATTGCATAAATCACCTGTAAGCCTTGTTCAAGGAGCAAACTCAATCACATCTCCCAGATTCTGAGAGGTAAATTCTGGACTGGATGCTGAATAACCTCTCCTAGAGATATTCTCATTCCTTGTTGAAAAGCTAAAAATGTATCTGTATCTTTCAACAAGGATAGCCTCAATAATAGATAGGAGAAAGGAAGCATCATTTCAAGGTAGTACAACCCATTCCAGAAAGGCTTTGGCATCCTCCCAGAATGTCTGCTGAGAAATATGCTGATAGTTGGCATCTGAAGGGCAGCTGCTTGAAGTTCAGGAGATTATTTATCTTCTGTGCCTTAACTGAAATATCTAGAGACATATCCTATAAGTGATTTCGTGGTCAGGATTAGGGGTTTAATATTAGGGTTTGGGGTTCTGCCTTCCATCACCTGAGTTATGTTGCACTTCAACTTGTCTGTGTTGGCAAATGCATCAACAGTCACTTGTATAAAACAAAAAACTGATTAATGTGGAGTTTTTCACAATGCATTTTTCATAATGCATCCCTTTTTTGCAGTGTTTTCCTCTGCTCCAGCTAGGTAAGGCTTCTTTGAAAGAACTCTGTTTCTAAAGAAGATGAGTAGCTGGTACCTTGTCATTGTATTCAAAAGTCTTAGAAAAATAAAATGGATAGTAAAGACAAAAGCTTCTCCTGAGCTGGTGGACTTTGTTTACCAAGCATGAAAAAATACATGGGTAGCTGATTTTAATACGTAGGTGTTTCATACTAAGTTTTTCCTCTGTTTTTTATATTGGGAGAAGCTTTTAAAGTACATTTAGAAGGTGAAGGAATTGATTTCCTTTAAAATCATGAACAAGATATATGAAATACTTCAGTATATATATATAAAAAAATGATGGGTTGCTTTTTCTTTTACTTATATAAGCAAAAAGTAGTACAATGCAAAGCATGCTTAAGGTTTGATTTTAGCATAATAAAATGAGCTTTAGTAGCACTTTTATTTTTTTAATGCTATGTAAAATTAAGTCTTTTCACCTCTGTAGTAAGGTCCTTACATAGCCTGATATCCCAGCTGCCCATTGTGTACAGCTCAAGGCTTAATGAGCCAAAAGTGTTTTCTCTGGAACTATAAATTGTTTCTTCCATGAGAAATCCTAGGCCTGTAAACTCAAGGATGAGCAGCTTATCTCTCAACTTGACTTGTGGAATGCCGTATAACATGATGCATAAGAGTTAGTGTATCTCTGTTTCAGTCTACTTAAAGATTTTCTTTATGCTGTATATTTTCACTCTTAAGATCCTTTCGTTGCTTTCCTGGCTGTGATTCTTATCCTGGTGCAGCCCTTTTCTTGTCAGATTCTTGTCACAAGAAGCAGTCCAGATCTGGAGATTCCATTTTCCTGTTGGATTTTTTTTTTAATGGTTTATCTCTATAAGGAATACTTCACTCAAAAGTGGCTTCCTTCCACAATGGAGTGTTTTCTGGTGTAGCTCTTAATTGATGAGGCAGCAGGTAGATGAGTAAAGTTGTCCTGTGCTCAGCGAAGCTCTTGTTGAATTGTTGCCCCTTTGTGAATATTAAATGAGAAGCTTCAGAACATAGTACCTGTATTTATTTGAACTGTGTTTTGTCGGGCACTCAGTTCAGTGCCAATAGGACGTACTGAATTTCCGGTTTTCTCCTCTGTCTTGTTAAACACAATTGGGTTAAAAATAAGTCTCAGAAAAAGTTATTTTTACCCAGGCTTGTGATGAACAATGTAGCAGGGATTAACAATCACTTTTATTGTCACAAATGAGGGACAGCAAATGTCTCTGTGAGAATGTAAATGCATAAGTAAGGGCGCTTTAAATTATGAAGTTGACTTTGATAAGCGTATTTTCTTTCTTTATAGTTGTTTTATATCTTTTCAGGTCTGTAAACAACCAGTACTGCAGAAAAGTGATAGGTGGGATGGTTTGGAACCCATCTATGAGACGATCCTTATCGGTTGAGCACCTAGAGACCAAAAGCCTTCCTTCTCGATCACCTCCTGTTACCCCCAATTGGTAAATCCATTTTCAGCCTTTTCCACACCTTCTAGCCTCCTACCGTTTCCAATTGTATCTACTCTAGCAGAATAATGATGTAGTGTGTACATATCCATTTAAACACTTTTATTCTGAGAATATATATGACAACAGAAGGGTGGGTGTCACTTACCTCGACTTTAGCAAGGCTTTCATGCTGTCTGCCAAAATCTTATACCCAGGTTAAGACATTATGTTTCTTGATGGGTGGACAACATGGTGGTTTAAAAAATATGTTAAAATGGTTGGATGACTGGACTAAGAGGGGAGTTGTTAATGGGTCGCACTCTATCTGGACAACAATAAAAAGTAGGTGACTGCAAGGGTCTCTCTTGGGACCTGTCCTGTTTAACATCTTTATGACCTGGAGGAGGTAATGGTATGCTTGACCATAAAGTTTGCAGATGGCACCAAACTGGGGGGGCGAGTCAATAAGCTTGGGGGCAGGGCTGCTCTCCAAAGTAATCTCAATAATCTGGAGCAATGGGCCAATAGGAAATGTGTGAAATTCAATGGAGACAAACATAGTGTCCTGAGAAGTAAGAATGCAGTGTAACAGTATTGTCTGCAGTGCAGCTTTCTGGAAAACAACCTGGCAATCTTTATAGGCAGAAGTGGTGCATGAGCTATCTGGTATGTCCTGACAGCAAAGAAGTCCAACCTGGCAGAATTAACAGTGATAGATAGTAGGTCAGTGGAAATGGTAGCCCCCTTTGGCTCAGCACTCTGTAGATTTTATTAGAATGCTTGCAGCCCTTTTGTCTGGAAATACAAGACAGACTCTTACAAAGTGGAGCAAGCTCAGCAAAGACCACCAGCTCCAAGGCAGTCAGGAGGTTGGAGCACCTACCCTGTGAGGAGAGGCTGACACAGTGGCACATATTCAGCCTGGAGAAGCAGGGGTTTCCCAGATGCCTAATAACAGCCCAGAATTACTTAAGAGGAGGCCACCTACAGGATGAGGCCAGGTTTCTCACTATTGCACAGTGGGAGGATGGGGCAACAAGTGTATGTTGAAACAAAAGAGGTTTTTTCAGTATATAACGGAAAAACTGTTTCATCACATGGACAGTCATTGCCGAGGAAGTTGTGTGGTCTTCATCCTTCAGATTTTTTGAGATATTGAGTGGATAAAGCCTTAAGCAGCCTACTCGGTCCTTAGTTGACCCTGCTTTGAGCAGAAGATTGGACTAGATGACCACCTTGAGTCCCTTCCAACCAGAATTATCCTATGATTAAAACTTTAATAATAGGAGTTGCATTTTGCAGAGGGGGAACACCAAATCAGTCCAAAGTACTGAGCCTAGCAGTGTATGATTGCCTAGTATACCATCCATGCAGAATGCTTAAAAATTGATTATTTGAATTTATTGAGACTTATAGGCCTGTTATGAAGATTCAGATCATAACTGCAATGGGATAGAAACTTCTCTTTTATAAAGTTTTGTGAAATATTCTAATCTTGTGTTTGTATTCTGTATTTTTAAGGCGGAGTCCCAGACTACGTCACGAAATCCGCAAGCCACGACACTCATCTGTAGATAATCTTACGAATGAGATTAGTTATATTACTGAGACAGAGGATGTGTTTTACACATATAAGGGCTCTCCGACATCAAAGGACAGTGATTCAGAGTTCTCTCAGAACCGCAGTCCACAGAGGAGGTAAGGACTTCTGCAAACAATCCATTGCCTAATTTAACTTTTTAAAAGCATCAAAAAAAAGCCCAAACAAAAGACCAAAGAGCTGTATTGTGAAACAATCACAATCAGTTGTAATGTTACAATGAGTTCAAACAGTTTTGTTTGCATAAGCTTTATTTTGACTACTTGCTGTACTGCAAATGCCATGACACAAAATGACAAAAGCAAACCAAGCGTTCATCCCTAAACAATACACGGTAGTTGAGCTGTTAGTAAAATTAGAAGAACTACTAAGGCATGTCTGTTCAAATCTGTGATATACTGTTTCCTAGCAGCTTTTGCAACCCTTTCCTACCTGTCAAAAACTCTTTTTTGTGGGGAGAAAGACTTAGTGGACTCTTTTAAAAGTTCACTCATGTTCCACATCATCAGCTCGGCCTTGTCAATTGAAAGAGTTATTGCATCTGAGTATACACAAGAACATCATAATGCTGGTGGTCATCCATCTTTTTCTTCTTCAGAGGAACTGTCGATGGCTTGTCTAAAGGTAGTGTCTGCTTTTTGGCTGTATTCCTTGAGGACCAACTTTGTTCTCCTCTGCAATGCTTTAACAACTTCTAGGTTTGCTGCCAGGAGCTGAAGCACCTGTCTTTGTGCACTCTGATTATCTGTTTGCTCATGTATTACATTATATATATGGCTACACTCATTTCTTAATGCATAACTTCAGATTTTCACAATATCAGCTTCAGAAATAATGTATGAAGTCATTAGTTAGTCAGTCTTAAAAAGAAAACAGCTACTTTAAAACTTGGAGCTGGAGAGAATGCTATGTATTAAAATGCATGTTCCTTTGTAGCATTGCAAAAGAAAAATGGGTTTTAGTGATGCCTAGTGACTTTAAGACAAGATGTATTTTGAGAAGAAATGTCTTAATAGAATCTGATAGGACTCATCTGCCTTTGTGACAGTGTGCAGGTACTAAATATAGCTTTAAATTCTGATTGAAAATTTTTTTTAAATGCTATAATAATATTATTACTACATTACAGCAGAGAGTTTTCAATAAAAGGAATGACATGTTTTGTCACTCTTTTGAGTATATTAAGTATTTTGAGTTTGTCACTTATTTTTTCCATATTTCTGACTGGAAGACAGCTGAATCTTAATACTATTTATTGGTACTAATAGCAGTAGTGGCCATGATAATACATAAAAGTTAAGCCTTTAGATGTTGTGAATAGTCATAGATAGGAAACCATGTCTTTGCTGTGTTTTAAAGTTTGCAAATGATACACTTTTAGAAGTATTTTCTGAGTAAAAATGCTGAGAGGCAGACATAAGAAGAGATGATGAGGGTAGAAGCTCTAGACAGAAAATTATGGTGCCATGCTGTGTTTTGTGTCCAGCAAATTGTGTCCTGCTAGCAAATACATTGAGGGACTCCTTTTATTTTCCTTTTTCTTCTCCTGTAGATATTTTTCTTTCCTTCCTGTTTCAGCTATCTTATACCTACTGAGAATGGAGTGGAAAAGCCTGCCTTTATGCCTTTTCTCACACAATGAAAAAAAGGATGTTCTAAATTTGAAAATAGCACATTCATTTACTTTCTGAACTCAGTGACTGTGCTGAATCTGTAATATCACTCACTGTGGAGATTTGTACTGTTACTATCTCTTAAACCATTGCTTTTCTTCCTACATCTTTTCCCAAATGCATTATCTTTTTTTGGGTATGTTTATAAGATTTGATACTCTGCAGGTAAATGAAAAAAAAAATACCCGCATAAATCTGATTAATTAAATTCAAGTTATGTGTTTTGAAAAATGGAATAAATGATCCCTTGTTATACTGACTGCTAGACTTTTGTGAAGTAAAATAGTCATTAATAATTTCCTTTTTAACTATGGAGGTAAAAAACAAAGCAGCCATTATAAAAAAAAAGAAGTTTTTTTCTTTATACTGAAGTTTGTTATACTTCCAGTTTTTTTCCTTTTGCTATCTTACAGTAGTTATTACTTGCTTCACTTCTCTTATTGAAAGATGCAAAATTAAGTATGTGCATGTAGTAAAATCTTTCTTCCATGAATGCTGTATTGATGGATGGAATCTTACCCTATCAGCTAAATCTGTTTTGTAAGAAAAAAGTTTACCTTGCATATCCTCAGCATTAAATACGGATGCTTCCCCTGGGCTTTTGCCACACATTGGGAATAGTTAGACATTAACTATAGAACACCTTTCAGTGTACTGATAAATCTTGTAAAGCCAACTATATCCATTTTTGCCATGCTTGTCTTCAGTGAAACACGTTATGGCAAAAAAAAAAAATCAGATTTCCAATTCCTTTTTTGTTGGATGAGAGCCAAGAGTAGCTTCCCACAGTTCTGCTAATACACTTGGTCTTTAGGGGGCCCTTTATTTACTGCTTAGCCCACTGGGACTGTTAATAAAGGTGTTAGTTAATGCTAGTTATAACTACTAAATAGCTTTGTCATGAAATATATCTGAAACAGTTTTACAGAGCTGCTGGCAAACAGCTGTAGATACTGGCCTTTAATCACTGAATGGTTATGTCAGTGACCTCATATTAATAATAATAATTCTGCAATAGCTTAATTTCTGTGAAGTAAACATCAATTCCATTTACTATTTCTGAAGCAAGACTGTGCAAGCTGCAGGAAGCATGGAATGTCTCTCTTATTTTTCCAGCTGCTATCAGCATTTCAGGGGTGGGGTAGTCTTCCCTATTTTTCGCTTTTTTTGTCAAAACAAGTGGTTTGTTGTTGAAGGTAGGATAGACCTACCTTCAAACTGACCTGTTGTGATAGAGTGGTTTTTGTGGCTAATCATAGATAAAACTCATGTAGAAGGCTTGCTGCCTACCTAATCCTGCCAAGGCACGTTTGGAACCTTGGATATCAGAAATGTAGAAGCAGCCACTGCTGGCAAAAGTACATACACATGCATTTATTGCCCTATACAGCTATTTTTCCTTCCTGACAATACTAGGTGTATTTATTTTCTTCATAATTAATTTTCTTCCTTGCTCTGTTTACTCATGTATAGGAATCAATCAAGTTCTGCTTTCTTTCTACGACACAGTACACAATTTAGAAAACAAATTATGTGGAACAACTCTTAATTTAGAGAGCATAAAACATAGCAGTTGTTAATATTTCTTCTTCAATTTCTTTGAAGATATAGTACTGTATCAACATGTCATCATCTAGAACTATGTTTGATGTTAAAATCCTTTAAATGAACATGCCAGAAATGAGGGTCAATAATATTTTGTCATTTCTTGTGTTGTTTCTCTTAAGGACACAATAATTGTTTTCAAAACATGCTTTGTGTGAACACTGTGCTTTCTAACTGAAATTTGAGGTGTGTACCACAGGCTGTGACTGGAAAAAGAAAATTGGAAAATAGCACAAATCATGCACACAGATGAACTACAAAAAAGTCAAGGCTAGTAGTGAGCACAGTGTTAGGTGTAGCTTTATTGCTCCTGCTACCCAAATTATCAAAGGTACTTTCACATTCAAGAACCACTTGGGACTCAGACATAGTGAAAAGAAGCAATTTTTTCTCTCTGTTTACTGTCTGCAGAAAAGATTGGAGCTGTCCATTGCATCTGTATTATAGACAAAAAATTGCTCTAATCCCAAATTAACATACATTATCTAGAACTTCATTTGCAGGGCATGAATATATTTGCCTACTTAAGCCAAATGTCTCAAATCATTGCAGCTTACAAAACCTGTCAGGAAAGGCAGTGCTGAAGAGGACTTCAAGAGAACTTTAGCTTACCCTAGGTCTCTCCAGCCTTTGGAAGGAAGGTGTCCCCTGTCAGTTCTCCTTTCTTTTTGTTGCCCTGTTGCTGAACATCTCAGCTGATTGCTACTGCCGCTGAGAAATTAGCACTAGCACAGACACAGAGCCCATACTTGGCCTTCTGAAGTCTCATATGTTGCATTCCCTTTTGTCCAATATTTTCTTAAGGCTGTGCCTCACCAGTTCAGAACAGGTAGCCCTGTCTGTTTTCTGACTATATGTTATACTCGTTCTGTCACTCTGTTTATACTGTGCCTGCATATATATGCACATGGTACCGTTACTATCTTGTTCTAAAAAATATTTCAAGAACAGCATCAAGATAAAGCATACTAATTAGTAAGTGCACTTGTTTGATAACTGTCTTTCAGAGAGAATTTGCTTTCCATAGTCTTGGCTTCCCTGAAGGTGTTTTCTTTGTGAGATTTGCATTCTCTTCATTGGAGCACTGTTGCTACTGACTTTTTAAACTTGTTATCTTAAGCAAAGTGGAAAACTTCTCTTTTTCTGTGGGGCTATGTGTCTTCAGACATGCTTAAATTCTGAGATGTACATTAGGGAATAGTGATGAATACAAACTGGCTTTCCTTTAAGATATAAAGTAAGTTATATTATGAGGCTTTATTATTTCTAAAGTTAGCTCTGTGGAAACGTTTCTTTAATTTGGCAAGTTTTTTCAAAGTGATGTCATACCAACAGGCTACCTGGCGTCAACTCATCCTGACCCTCTACTGTCCTGATAGGTAGCTTCAATAAAGCTCATGGAAGATGTCTTTGAGAAAAATATTTCTCTTTCAGTGTAGCAGGTTTAAGCCACAACTCATTATTTTTAAAGGCAGACTGATGAACTTGTCCAGAGAATTCTTTTTTATTGCAATTTTTGCTTTGTCTGTCCCTGTATGATGCTTGAAGATTCTCACTGTTGCAGTCTGTCTTGATAAAGGTACCACTACAGTTTCCAAATTTGAAATAAGGAGAGACTCACAGATGTAAAGGAACAAGTCATCCTTGCTGATTTGCCTTTCCCTGACAATACTCTGATTTGTATGCTACTGTGCCATTTAAGGGCAAAAGGTACAGGAAAAATAAAATATTCATACTGGTGTATGTGACATTGTTTCAATATCAGATTGGGAGATTCCAAAACAGCCTTGATTTATGCAGTACCTTCAAATCTAACTTTAGGGTTTTAACTAGAACAGTAGACTAGTTATGTTTTGGAATCATGTATTCTGACATGCTTCATCTTTTATCAGGTATTAGGTTTTCTCCTGAGAGGCTGCACTGGCCATCACCAGTGCAAGGTCTGATTCTTGGCATTGGTAGCTTTAAAAAAAAAATAATTAAAATGCAACTTAATGTGTAGGATTCTTTATAGATGACTTCTTAAAAGAAACAAACAAAAAAACCCCTTAAAATAAACTAGCCTGCCCTTTGCCCTCATGTAAATAAGTAAAAATTTAAACTAAGGATTTTGCTGGTGTCTTTATGTTAAGGTATTTGGTGTAAATTAAAAATGTAATTTAAAATGTTTAAATAATACACTTTTTAAACACTTGGTGAACTTGAAATACCAGGGTCTGCCATGCAAACGTAAAGCCAATGTAACCAAGTACTATTTACAGATCTTTGGACTTTAATTTTTCCTTATTTGCATTGTTCCTTTGCTTTTTCTCAAGCATCTTTGGGTGAATGAGGTGTGATACAGATGTTCACCCTTCACTAGGCAATGAGAAATGAAAACAAACAAATGATGAGAAATGAAAACTGAAAGTCACGGTATTAGCTGATGCTCTTAACCTCCAAGAACACAGGTGTGGGAAGCTGCGTGGTTTTCTACCATTCAGTATGAAAAAGGAGTATAGCTCATTCTTCTCTGTTCATGGATTTAAAGTTTTCATCTGGCTTTGTGGGAAGACCCGTGTTCTGGCCAGCACCTTCACCTTCCACTTAACTGAATGTTAGTGAGCTCAGGTTTCTTTAAGAAAAGAAGGTGTTAGGTGCAAAGGATTACTGAAACAAACAGTAATTTATTTTGGCAGTTCAGCATAATCTTAGTCATTTTACCTGTACAGGAGTTGCTTCCCTGTTCCCTTGGATGAGGAGAAGAGCTTATTTTTGACCTTGTAAAATCAGGTTTAATGTGCTTTTTAAAATATTTTAAAATTTTTTTTATATCATAGATGAAATAGTTTTGAGTATTAATATAGCTGTTGTTTGCACTCTTAAAGCCTTTTTTCCTGGTTTTGAACACTCTTTTCTGAATGGGAATTGTACTTATTAGGAAGAATATATAAATTTGTATTGGTTTAACCCCAGCCAGCAGCCTAGCACCACACAGCCACTCACTCATTCCCGCACCAATGGAATCAAGGAGAGAGAATCAGAACTGTAAAAGCTAGAAAACCCATAGGGTGAGATAAATACAGTTAAAGAGGGAAAGCAAAAGCCATGCACAGAAACAAAAGAAAACAAGAAATTAATTCTCTGCTTCCCATGGACAGGCAGGTGTTCAGTCATCTCTGGGAGAGCAGGGCCCCCTTACACATAACAGTGACTTGGGAAGACAAATGCCATCACTCCAAATTCTCCTCCTTCCTACTTCTTCCCCCCACTTTTTATATTGAGCATGATGTCATGTGGTCTGGAGGGTCACCTGTCAGTTGGGGTCGCGTCTCCTGGCTTGTCTCCTCCCAACCTCCCAAGCACCCAAAATTTCCTCACCAGCATGGCAATATGAAAAAGCAGCAGAGGCCTTGGCTCTGTGTAAGCCCTGCTAAGCAATAACAAAATCATTTCTGTATTATCAACCCTGTGTTCAGCACAAATCCAAAACTGGGCCCTATACTGGACACTGAGAAGAAAATTACCTTAGCCCAAACTAGCACAGTATACAAGGTGCTAAAGAGAAAAAATAGCTGGCTTATTGGCTTGGAAAAGTAACCCCATAAGCTGTGTGGAGGGTCTTGTTATCTGAATGGTATTCAGTTTCTCCTGTTCACCTTGTAATTAAATAAACCAAACATGTCTGTTTGGTTTGAAACAGCAGATTACATAGGAGTAAGTATTTTAGTACTTTTTTGGAGTAGATTTGCTGGCCTAACATAAAAGATTAGCTGTGAAATTTTCTGTCTAACCAGAAAGATTATTGTAAAACATATTTCTAAGTGATAAGGTATAGTAACAGTCAGCAAGAAAATCTTCCTGACAGGTGAGATGGTATAGATTGTATATTTAGAGTCATACATTGATTGATGAGAGAAATCTGGCAAGTTGTCCACAGGTGCAAGCATATGATGCATGAGAACCAGAAGGCTGGGGGAGTCGAAGAGGGGTTGGTCACACTGTTGCCTTGCTCTGCCAAAAGAGTATTATCAAGAATATAGAGCCAACTCTTCTTGGAGATGCAGAGCAGAAACGTGATGTGTTGGATGCAAGTTATAGCTAGGGAAATGCTCAAAAGATAATGAGAGGGGGGGAAAAAAATCACATTTTCATTATTTAGGCCTTTTTACACATCAGCAAAAAGGTGGAGTTATTTCCACCCTTGGAGAACCTCAAAGCACAACATGACAAGAGCCCAAATACCCTCATCTCACTTTGATATCTGTTCTTTGAATAAGAGTTTAGGTCATCTCTCAGGTTCCCTTCCAACATAAATTATTTTGAGTCTACAATTCTTCTTGTTATAAATGCAATATATCCCTTCATAAACTTTTGTCTGAAATGCTTCAAAGCTGTAAACATCTTTCAATTTACATTGTAAAACTGTCTTTTGCTAGTGATAGAGATGGAATAATGTGTGCAGCCCCAGAGTTGGAGGGGAAGGAAATGAAATGATGAACTAATATACAAAAAGGAAATTCACTTGCACTGTGCTATGAATTTCTGGAAGTGCACATACATTCCTGGTGTGAGTGTGATGCATCATCTGGTGAAGGTATTGCACTGAAAATAGATTTCCTGAACGGATGCTACATTTGTTCAATTCTGTTAGCTTAGCATTTGATAGACAATAAACTGTGGTTGCATAGTGAGCTTTGGTGAATGTGCTATGGGAACACATCATTAGATTAACTAAAATATGATTTTTCATGTGAGGAAAATTTTTAAAGCCTTACTGTTGATAAAAATACTCTTCAGATTTATCAAGGCAAGTCCCAGTAGCTACTTTTTTGGTAGAAAATTGATAATAGGTGAAACCCCCCCTCTTTAAAATTTTTATTTATCCTTAGTTTTTAATCATACACACATATGATAATTTCTTTGTTCTTACAAAATCTGTTGCATTTCACAAAATTCTGTTCTTGTTTGTGTACTTCAGCCTTTCTCAAGGAAGATATCCAAATACTAGACAGTGGAGCTGGGGATGTTTCAGTTAGTTTCAAATTAGAATTTTAAGGCTACTACTAATAGATTTTAAGTTTTACATGCGTTTCCACCCAAATATATATGAAAATAGTACATGCATATATTTTGCTTATATGTAAACTTTTCTTTTTAAATATATATCCGTATTGGAATGTACTACACTTTCCTTGCCAGTTCAAAAAGCAATAATTTTGCATCCAAATGGAAACTGTCAAAGTTGAATTGCAAATCTGTGATAAGGCAAACCTTGCAGCAATCCAAGCAGTTGCTGTGTATCAAAACACATGACAATTTCATGGCATGCCAGTAAACTGGAATATGGTCAACAGAGGCAATGCAGAGTAACAAAACCCCTTTAAAGGTGATGGTAGCAGCTTACAAATGTGAATGGCTGGAATTTATAGGAAATCACTGAAAAGCCTGTGCATGCTGTGAAGTCCTCAGGTTTTCTGCACTGCTTCTCTTAATTATGCAGTACAAAAACTTATGACACCTTACACAGTCATTCTCTTCCCAGAAATGCTGAATATTCTGTATATAAATTCCTCTAAAAGGCAGCAGAAAGGTGTTGCTGCAAGTACCTTCCACTTATTTTGATTACAACCCAGTTGTAAAGGCGAGTCCTCAGAAAAGAGGTGATAATGGAAGTGCTGGCATGGTCTCCCCAGCCCTGCAGGTGTTACAATGAAAGAAGCTTTAAGAACTTCAAGAACAGCACAAGGGCAAAACCTACAGATGTTTCCTTCAGTTGTTTGTAAAGGGGGAGTTTTGCTACAGTGCTATTGTTTCAGTTGACCCTTTTCTCTCGGGGTTTTATTCTGCTGTAATTTATCATCCTTGGTTCTCAGAATAGCAGAATTCTCTGGTAGGTCACACCAAAATGCGGAGGAGGGGTCTTTCCTTAAGACCTTTCCATTCTGTCCTGACAGTGGAGGCAAAGACTTTTCAGGCAAAGACTTATACTTAAAAGATAATTATCAATAGAGCAGTCCACACTGAGTGCAAGACTGAAATGGCATTATTTTAGTTATGTTGTGAAGTGAGGAAGAGAAATTATCTGAAGTTTTGAAGTGTTTCCTTGTTTGCTTCACCAATGGAAAGTTTAATCTCCTTGCAAGGAAGGGCTCTATTCCTTAATGAAAAAGTTGAGTGGCTGGTCTGGTGAGTATTGTCTTTCATTGACTTAAAATACAATCCTTGTATATTGTGAAATGAGGAAGATGGCTTATTAAACTGTGTAACACTGTGTAGCCAAACAAAATCACTTAGTTATTCATGTTTAAGATACTTCATCATATTGCTGAGTAATTAAATGCTAGAAGTACTATTTAACTGTGTGGCAGTGCAAAATCCTGCAGGTCTATCATGCTGACCTGCTAAGGACTTTAGGAAGACACAGCTGCACTGTCTCTGATGAATTCTTTTAAACACTGAATTTGGTCACTTGTCTCAGTCAAATATTTGGTCACATTTCTTCCCAATTTAAAAGGTTACAGAATTTTCAGTAAATCTTTTAGAGCTAATGTGTTTGAATTGAAGTGCAATGATTTAACAAAAAAATCTTCATCAAATAGTACTAAAAATCTATATCCCACATTCAAATCTCCAAAGGTCAAGATAATGAAAATTTTACTATAAGTTAACAGAAGGTCTATGAATGAATGAATGCCCATGTGGTATTTTTTCTTTCTCAAACTGCTTCTTTCTCTTGGGAAAATAGAGGGAGATAATACATTAAAACCAGGGCATTGTATTGATTTTCATCACAATTCTATGTCTGTAAGTTTTTGATGAAGACTCTTGAAAGGGTTAACTCAGGGCAATTTTGATTCTGCGCAGAATTTAGTAACAGAGCTGTAGGTGTCCTGTGGCAAAACATAGAAAAAGGTGTACAGTTCCCTTGTTCTTTGCCTTACAAGGAAATCCATTAGCTTAACAAAAATAAATTCAATGTTTCTTTATTTTTAGTGTGACTTCCTAAGGAAATAAGGCTTATGTCATTGTATAGCCTCTCTGCCTCTGTTTCCACTTGAGAATATTTGGACAATGCAATCAAATATAATGTTGGAGATGAGTTTTTGGATATGCAGTTTCTCATGTTTAGTGAAAGTCAGTGACTGGGCAGGAAAAAAACCCAAAACTTTAAGGTGACTCCTCTCACTGAGCAGTTTAAGTACAAGTTCAGTATTTGTCCCATTTAGATGTAGGCTGGTCAGGCAGCCAGGTGAGTTTACCTTCTCATAGGATCTACCTACACTTGGAGGGTAAAAATTCTCTGGGGATTGTGGACAAACAGAACCAGAGATATTAGTATGTGAGAGGGGTTGGATGTCAGTGGGGTCAGAAGTTAGGTATGACTGCAATAAAAGGAGAAGCAGCTTAATGTTTTAGAAGTATTAAAAGTACACAGATCTCAAATCTCCAAAACTCCTCAGGGATCAAGCTTTATATGCCTCTGCCTCTCAAAGAAGAATTTTTTCATATTGTCAAATTACATACAAGGAATCTTTACGAGATTGATACTGGTGCTATTTTTACTGTCATTTTGGTGAAATGTAGTACATAATTATTAGTATTAAGGATGATTTAGAGAGCAAGAGTTTAAAATTTAACTGTATACTGTGAAGTGCCTCCTATAATTTGGCAATTCAGCAAGTCTACTTTCAAACTGAACTGCTTCACATATTTTTTCCAGCGTGCACATGCACCACTCCAGAATTTTTGGTCACTGCTTAAATGATTTGTAAAGTTATCCCATCTGCCCTAAACTTTTAGCACCTTTTTTTGGTAGTTTTTACTTTAAAATTTGTCTTAGTAGCACTACTGTTTTAATTTATGTCATATCATTTAGCTTGCTGTTTCAGGGGATTTTTGATGAAGTTAAATGTGCGCATTGGAAAATGCTGTGTACTGCAAATTTTGATTTCTTTTCCATTCTAGATTGTCTCCTCATTGCATTTCTACTTTCATTATGCTTTGTCTCAAAGTTTTCTGTCAACACCTTCTCTGCTCTCACATCATGAGAATGAGCATTGGAAATGTCAAACTTCTGAAGCCACCTGTGCTGATTTCTGGCTACCTAAACATAAAGATCTTGCCACATTTTGACTTTTACAAAATACAGTTGGTGACATCTGTAATTGTAATTCACACCTAAAACTTACTAAACTGATGTAGTGTATCTGGCTAAATAATTACCTGTGTAAATTTAATTTATTATGAGCACACCTTTTGGCTTTTATGCAGGCTTTTTTTGTTTGTTTGTTTGTTTGTTTGTTTGCTTTTGGTTGGTATTTAATTCTTGTTTTCATAAAGATTTAACTTATGTTCATTTAATATTGTTTTTGTGTGGTTTTTTTACCAGGTCATCAGAACAAGAATCACCAAAGTGAGTTTTCTTTACACATTCTCCTATCTCTTTAAGATAAATAATGAAATATATAATTTCAACTGATTTTTCAAAGTGATGTTTTTATATGATTTATATGATTAAAAGACACAAATAAATGTACAAATCAAGGAAAATTGTAAAGATTTGTGAAAAAAGAGTAAGTTTTGGGGTCAGGATCTGGAAAATCTTAAGTTGTAATAAATCCCTCTTCACTATTAACAGAAAAATGCTGGTTAGAAAACTGTTGCAAAAGTTTAATGATGCAAAAATCCACTGGTAATTTTATGTGGTGATTCTTTATATAGTGCCAGATGACATTGACTGAACTATATAAGCATATTTTTCTGGTATTGTTAGATTTCTACATTGAAAAATCATTACATGGGCTGTAATTTCAACTTTTAAGTGAAATGTTTTCTTGGACTATGTTCTAAAAAACTTATTAGGATATATTTACATACACAGTGTTCCTCCTTGCTTAACATTGACTTCCTCGGAATCATGAAAAGTCTTGGAAGCTATCAGATAAAACCAGAATTTTGACAATGTAATTATAGTTCACTACTTCAAAATATTCTGAAACTTTGAATGCATTCAGAAAGTACCACATTCTGTAGTAACTGAAAATTCTGCAAATGTTGCATGAAACACGTCGTTTCTATTGCCAAGTACACATAGTCTAACTGAAAGTCAGAACTATTATGGCAAAAATACAATTGCTTGATGGCATCTTTCAGGACGTTTGGGTTTGTTACAACCAGATTTTCACAGGCCAAGAAACAAGTGTTTGCAATATTGAAATACACTGCAATGCTAGTCCTGTATGTTAAAAGCTGCACTCCTTGGAATGTAGAATTACTTCTCCATTGACAGCTCAAAATGGCTGCTGGAAATGGTTCAAAAAAGCTCACGTATATAGACAAATAACAAAGCAGAAATAAATGTTTGAATTCACAAATTTTAATGCCAAGGTTTGCTTGGGAAGACGTGTACTTCTGCTGCTTTAACACTCTCAAAATTTGATATTGCTATACCTGAGCTTTTACCAAGACAGATATTTTCACAATAGGTTATGTTTATAAGGATGGAGCAGTTAGTCTGCATGATATCCATGAGTTTGGTCCAATTAAAGAAGGGGGTTGGTTGCATGAGAGAGATCTGCATGTCATCCATTTCAGAAGAGGGAATGTAGCTAAATGAATGTTTGGGAGTGCCATCAGGCAACTCAGCCAATTCCCAGATTTGAAGGTTTTAGTTACTGACTTTTGTTATCATTGAATGTTAAAGTTCTTGAATGCCATATCTGTATCCTAAGTAGATTCTGGGTCTTTTCATGTGGCTATAACTATCTCAACAACACAATACTTTAACTGCAATTAAACCTTTCATTGTCACTTCATTTCCTATTTCTCTGACAATTTACCCTGGCTTTTCTGCAAACTGCCTTCTCCTACAGAGACACAAACAAAAAAACCCAAACCAAAACAAAAGAAGTGCTTTGCAGGAATGAGAGTGGAATCACAACAAAAGATTTTTCATGGATAGAGTTGGCAACTGAAGTGCCTTTCCCTTGCTGTTCAGCTCTCTGCGTGTGTTACTGTGAATTCCTGTACTGCTACAACAGTGCCTTTCATGGCTAACATCCAAATATTTTGCTTAGAATGGTTTTGTTATTCCAGAATTTTTGTCCATTTTTCTGGATGTCCACTGATCAAATGATACACTTAGATCACACTCCAATCCTGTTTCCAAACTCTTCCACTTAGAAGTGGCGTTAAATCTTAACTTTTAAAACTAGCTCTTTTAATTTAAAAATCTGGATAACAGTGCCTTTGTAATATTTATCCTTTCAAAATAAAGGAATGTGTTGGGAAACAGTCCCACGCGGAGTTCTCTGACCCGTCTCTCACCTAAAGCCTTGGCTCGGTCTCCCAACGGAGTTGGCAACGCTTCTGGCTCTTACCCATTGGAAGGGGCGGACAAGCAGTTCTTAGAAACGTATGACAACGTTACAAGAAGTGGCTCCACAGAAGATTCCAGTCAGTACTACTGCGAGAAGGTATGTGCAGCTGTGTGCTTTTAAAGTCAGAACTAGTAGTGAACCTGACTTTGAGCTGCACTTTGAGAATGCCCAGAAGTGGTGGCTGTCTTTCAGGATGGGCAGATTTTATGCAGTAAGGAGAATAGATCTCTTGTTGCTACTCACATTTATTCAAGTTTTTGTGATAGACAAGTTTACCAAGTGCATTGATTTCCAAAGTGTCCAGGATTCCAGAAGCTTTAGGAAAAGTTCCTAGTGGAATAGAAATCCTTACATGATTAAATCTTGTTTCTTCCAAGGGAAAAGATGAGCTAACCCAAGTTGCTGTATGTCTGCAAAGCAGACACAACTCTGCTTTATCCCAGGCATCTCTTAAGGATGGCTAAACATCATCCTTTTGAGTTCTGACCTGGCTGGAGAGCAGCTGCTCCTTACTAACATTATGGTAGTGGATCATTCTTCCCCAGCCTGTTCCAGAGGAGTTCTTCGTAAAAGTGGGTGTTTACAATTAATTAAAGCAACCAATTAAAATTAGTTAGAATAGTTCTATCATTTCCAACATGTCCATTACCTGCTGACACCTTTTAATTCTTCTGCCTTGTGAATCTGTTGTGTAAAAATACACCTGTTTAAGGGGAAAAGTTAAGGGAGAAGTAGTCATTTCACAGTGCTTGGAGTAGAATCAATTCTACTCATGTGTTGTACCTAAGCTTTTAATGACAACAGGTTGAAACTTTAATAGGATTTATCAGTTGGGAAGGAAAGCTGAGAGCAACGATGTTAGGACAGAGCAACCAGAAAACATTTGCTGAGATGTACGTTGCTATTTTTACTATTTAAAAGGTTGCTATCATAGGTATATTCTACAACCATATCCTCTTCTTGTTTCAAAGGTGGAGTTACATAGAGTATTTTTTTTCAGGTTTTTTTTAATGCACTGTTTTCTAATTTGCTGATATTTTCTTCTAAAAATCAGAAAATTTTCTTTCTTTTTCTATATATTGCAGAATGATCTAATTGAGGGAGATTTACTTTTGGTGCGTATCATACCAGATGAAGAAGGGAAGTTTGGATTTAATCTAAAGGTAAACCAGCTGTGTTCATTATTTTTAAATGCTTTACGGATAAAATGGTTTTTACTTCCTGATTATTTTTATTTTTTTAATATACTGATTTGGAGAAAGCAGTGTATTTTACAGAAATGTCCTAGGAACTCGAGTTTTCAGAAGTGTCAGCCTAATCCTTAAGTGCTAAAGCAACACTTACAGAAATAAGCATCTAATAGTTCTCTGGTTTTCAGTTGCAAGTATTATGGGCATGGCACATATCCAAGGCACACTGCCTATTTGGCTGCTGAAATATGAACTCAAATGCCTAATTTAAGGCATCAACTTTTGGAAAATTGGACCTAAATAAATAAAACAGTTTAAATAGCTTGTGCTGTTCCATTTAATTATATCTGTTCAAAATCATATTGAAAATTTGAAAATTAATTTATGAAGAAAATGAAAATTACTATTGATAATTGACTATTGTATATGTTTTACTTTCCCTCACTGAAATTCCATTTAAGCAGAGTATTGTAAATTTCCCATAATATCAAAGTTAGAGCAGAATTTGGGCATTTCACCATGGCTATTTATTGCTGGGGCAGCAATTGAATGTGATGTAAAGAGAACAAGGGAGTACAGTAGTCTGGAACTTTGATCCTGCCAGATTCCTCTTTTATTTGTCACAAAATCTAAGAAAACTGTCTGCCTTGCAAGTTCAAGTGTTAAATTAGACCTGCTTCAAGCACAGGGTTAAAATAAATGTTCCATTTTATCTGTTTATGCTTATTAAAATGTATGGCCTGAAACAGACAGCCAATCTAGTTTACTGTAAATTGGTAGATTTAGGGACACCACAACCCACCCCCTAATTCTCCATTTACTGATGAAAATTCAGTCCTACCAACCCTGTCTATGGTGACACAGCATAAAAATCTTATGTAAAAAGAAAAATGAGTGATTACTTCTTTTAAATGCTGTTTATGCTTCAAGATAGATTTATGGTTGCTGCTTACTTGACATTCCTCTCATTCCTCTAGGGCGGAGTAGATCAGAAAATGCCACTGGTGGTATCAAGAATAACTCCAGGATCACCTGTAAGTAAATTCTTGAGGCTTTTAATCCCTTCCATTGTTACTCCTTCCTCCTCTCAAAGGTCTGTACACGTTGAAATTTGGACACTTGTAACCAGTATGAGATAGCAGCAGAACTGTTCTGATTAGGAATTGGTTTAAGAAACCACTGGTTTCTTAAACCAGAGATTAAAAGATCTGGAAGAGTTAGTCAAACAAGATACAAGTAGAAAGCATTTCTGTGTTCTGTCATCTCAAAAAGTGCATTCTGCTGGAAAATGCTTGATGAGGGGCATGGACTGGGGATAAGGCACATCATTTACTGAAGAAGTAAATAATTTGGGCCCCTGCACCCTAGAAAAAATAGCTGCTTTGAGGGACATGCAGTAGGATGTAGTAGGGATCTGCAAAATTAGGAGCACTGTGAAAAAGAAATTCCAGCAGAAATATGGACTACTAAATTAAGTTTGTGAAGGTCGGGTTCTTCATGTTTGGTGAAGTAGTTCTTTGCGCAAAAGATAGTAGACCTGTGAAACTCCTTGACAAAGGATGCTGTGGTTAAAGTAATTTTGTGTGTGGTCAGGAAAGGACAAATACCTGGGGGGAAAAACCTGTTGTTACTGACTAAGCAAGCCACAATAGGCTGAGAATATCCTAGAGGCTAAAATTATTTATAGAATTGGAGAGTAATGGGAGAATACTTTGGCATATGTTTGCTCTGTTCCTATTTTGCCACAGACTATTTGCTTATGGAAATATTTATAGACTAGGTGAAATGTTTATAAGAATCAGTAGAGTCATTGAGTTCTTCTGTTGAATTGTGAAGTAATATCAGGAACATAAAATATTTTAAAACTTTTTTCCTAAACAATTATTACATAAATTTGTGAGGACAAATGTTTTATCAAATTTTTTCACTTGCCTTTTTCACTTTCCAAACTATATTTCCTAATTCTCATAAAATAATTTCAGTGCAGACTTGTTAGGAAATATTACTGACTTAATCCTAAAAATACAATGCACTCTGAATCTTCTGACTCTTCTGAAATTTGATAAGCAGTTACAGGACTGATATCTAAATGTCATGATGCAAATCAAGCTAAAACAGATTGCTTGAGAAGTTATTTTTTGTCACATATATGATTGTTGGCCTGACACAGTTCATAGCACTTCTTTATGAACTATAATAATTATTTGAAAATAGGAAATTGTAATTATAACTTATATCTCGGAATTGAAAATAAAACAGTCCCTAAGACATTTCATGGTCAAACTAGCAAATATTTAAGGATGATTTGAGATTCTGTAATTATATAGGGCAAACAGGCTCATTCTGCAATCAGAAAATGAAAAATGTTTCTCCAGAGGCCGTCATTTCCTTTGGCAGATTCAGATGGTCTTCTGGAAAATATTGATCTGTATTTTTTTCTCTTGGATTGAAAAAGGGCTGGGCTGGCCTTCTAACTTCAAACACTTCATTGAAGTGTCTCCCTTTGGTGTCATAGGCATGGACAAGAGTGACCAGTTATCTCTCTAGCCTAGTAAACCACCGAGTGAGCAAGTTATGAGCATCACAGAAAAAATTGGAAACAGTTATCCAATGTAATACACTCAGTAGCAGTGTTAGGGAAATTATGTCATGTTATAGCAAGAGGCAAATAATATACTTATTTTTAGAGAATAGCAGTATTAACATGGATTATATTGTTTTCCATAAACAAAATTTTACTTGTTCTTTACTGTTTAATGAAATGTAGCTGATATTTTAAAGTTCAAATTTAAGTCTGTGGAATGCATTTTGATATTATTTTAGCCTTACCTTCATTTCTGCTATTTTAACTGGCTCTAGAGTCACTCATTACCCTGTACATTGTCTTCAGGGATGCTATTTGGTAATATTATTTGCTAAGATTATTTCTCAGGTTTGTAGGTCACCTTTTCCCCACTTTCCTACAAAAAGATGTGCATTTTTGTAGGGGAGAGGAAACAAATCTACTCCCCAAAATAAGGCAGCATTTTCCTTTACATTCCCTAAACTTCTTTTAAAAAAATCCTTTAATAAAGCAGCAATGTAGTATGCTGGGAAAATTGTAGGACAGAGTAGCCAAAATTTTTTGTGAGAGCACATTTTAGTGAAGGAGCAACCATTCATTGCAGCTGTTTGGTTTTGGGGTTCTTTTTAATTAAAATCCTCTACAGATTTTTTTTCACAAACAATATTAATGCTCTCAGGTCATTATGGTTTTATTTAATTGAGCTTTTCATGGAAAAAAAAGCATGCATGCTTCTCGGAGCAATAGAAAGTGATTAGCAAAAAATGACACATTGGGTGTATTAATAGGACAGAGAGCCTTTGACATAATAAATTGCCTGGAAAAGCTCAGACTCTGAAAAATCTGTAAATTATGCTTGCATAGGAGGAATTAATTGCCCTTTGAGATATATTTTATATAGTCAGATGATTCAAATAAGAAAGCTGGTGTATTAACAAGTCACATGGTTAACAAAGTTTGTTTGAGCAAAGATATTAGTCTCCATCTCTAATAAAGCCTAATAGCAGCCAGCCAAGAAATTGAAATTATGGGCAAATATAGGAGCTCAGAAACCATTCCTTCCAAGTTCTTTTACGTCTTGACTCTCCTAGACTGACTTGATATGCTCTTAATATCGCCTATCTTTTAAAATACTTATATTTCAGAGACAATAACTTAATAACATATAAGAGTGATTAAATTATTCAGTCAGTCATAATTACATTCTTCAGTCTTGCCTTTGTAAATTGTACAAAATATGACAAGGATGTTCTTGGGGAGCTGTGAATACCTAGTTAAATCAGTGTTGAAGAACATCATGGCTGTTCCTAATTTCCATTCTTTTTCTGTTCACATTTCTTATGAATCATTGTCAATCTTCCCTATCCTTCATTATTTTCTTTCCTTATTTCTGTTGAAAAAGTTGGGGGCAACTATTCCTTCTTTAAATTTTTAGTCAGTTTTTCTGCATGGGATATTTTTCTCTTGCATGCATCTTCCTTTTCTCTTGCTTCTTTCTCTTCTGTTTTGTGGCACTAAGAGATGTCTTAAGATTTCTTTTCTTTAACTTTGTTTGCTGATACAAATGACTCCCAATTTGTTTTCTTCATATTCTTGCCTCTTATTTTTTTATTCTGCATTTTTCATCTTGTGGATTTTTTTTTTCATTATCATGTCTTCTTTACATCTCTTATTTATTAGTTGGCTTCATCTTCTCTGTGCCTTTCCCTTAAGTATTTATGTACATTGCAAGGTCCCCTTGAGCCTTTTCTTCTCTAGGCTAAATACTCTCAGCTCTCTGAGCCTTCCTTCAGGCAAGAGCTGCTCTACTCCCTTAGATATCTTTGTACCATCATCATTATCATATTCTGGCCATAGCTTTAATTGCTTTGTGCTGGACATAGGGCTAAGCATACTGAGAACTGTGGCAGAAAAAAAAAGCCAAACAAACCCTGGAGTCCAGCAGTTAATCTAAATCTAAACAAGACTCTACAAAATTAAGATATGAAATGTCTGTGGATTTCTTTGTAATTTAAAAAGTGCATGCCTGGGGAATGTCATGTTACTTAAATCATGTTCATGAAAATCATGTTTGGACTTCTTAGTATTCACTGCATAATAATTGAACTGGATTATCTTATGTGCCCTAAACACTTTCTCCAGAAATTCAGAGGTTGTTGAGGCTTGGAGTCTGAAATACAGGTCTTTGAAAGCAATCTGATGATGGCTGTTTGATTAATGTAAATTCCTTTTAAAGCTATCAATATTCTGTTTGAACTGTTCCTTATTGTCATGGAGAGGCTTTGAAGCATGAGAGTTTTAGAGCTGAAACCTTTGATAGAACCTCTGATACAGAATATGAAACTTTGTCAGAACTGTGAAGAGTTTGCTTACATGATGTACTTACCCTGATATGTTCCTGCTTGGCACAACTGGTTGTGATGACATTAACATTTTTCTTTGGTCTTGAAACAGGCTGATAAATGCATTCCAAAGCTGAATGAAGGTGATCAGATAGTATTAATTAATGGCCGAGATATCTCAGAGCACACGCATGACCAGGTGGTCATGTTCATAAAAGCCAGCAGAGAATCTCACACAAGAGAGCTTGCACTTTTGGTCAGGAGGAAAGGTAACTGGGCTAATTTTATTCACTTCTGATGTTTTTGAAACTGTTGCTCATATGCTTGGTGGTATACCCTCTTCTGTTTGCATAAATATGCATGTGCATGTTCTCAGTGCACTTGGAATAGGTCTGTGCAAAAGTAGGTCTCACTACATTTGAATTAGTAGTACAAGAAGTTTAAACTATATAGGCTATTACCACTGCAACAAAAAAATCTAGCAAGTTAGAATTTCTTCTTATTTTTTGCTCTAAAAATCTATGAGAATAAATTGTCCCTTGAAAGAGTTCTCTTTTTTTGTGATGTAGAGTGCTGAGATTTTTTTGTAAATAAAGCATAATCTTAAAACCCTCCAATTGCAGATTTGCAAAAGCTCATGGGCTGTTCCCCTGCACAATTATGTGATGAAACAAGACAAATAAGCTGCTCTTCACCTCATTCTTATAGTAGACATTTTGTGACAATACTGAGATAAACTTGTCCTGGCTGCTTGCAGAACTGCTGCCTGCAAAGTGGAGACAATCTTGGAAATGTGAGGGTCTTAAGCCTTAATGTTTAAAAAAGGGGAACTCATCCAGCTTGGCTTTGCTTTCTCCATATTTAAACACCTGTAGATCCCAAGAGCTTTCAGATGATGTCAAACTCTTAATTTGTTATTTGCTTTCCTTAAGAGATATGGTAAGGTATTAGCACACACAATTACACAGAGTTTCTGATTGCATGGAGACATAAAAATCTGAAGGGATTATGCATCACTAGGAATCAGAAGGGAATGAAACAGACAAAGTGATATGTACTTCTGTAACATTGGTTTTATTTAAAATTTCTTGTGTGTCTAAGAAGACAAATGGGCTCTTTATTTTGTTTTCCACTGGCTTTATGCAGCATTTGGTTTCCCCTTAATTTTCTAGTCCCCTTCGAACTTCCAGATAATAGAAATTTGCTCTTATCTAAAGATAACCTGTGGCCCCATGCCAGTCACTTTTAATAGGCATGAGCATTACCAGCTCCCCATTTTATAAAGTTTGACAGGT
Source organism: Hylia prasina (assembly GCA_013397195.1). Lineage (NCBI taxonomy): Eukaryota > Metazoa > Chordata > Aves > Passeriformes > Sylviidae > Hylia > Hylia prasina. The sequence continues at coordinate 1,105,184 of VYXD01009094.1, read as the reverse complement.
ATGAACTGTTCCCTTCTGCAGACAATAACCACAGCTGGATATGTCTGGTGATGCAATACGTTTCATAGGGACAGAACTGCTATGCTGATTACTTCATTAATGTTTGTCCTGTTTTTCAATAGCAAGGAATGTTGTAGGAAATTGACTAATAATTCTTTTTAACTTCAGTTAGTTCCTTCAATGTTAGCATAAGAAATTGCAAAAGATAATTCTGTGTCTTCTCTAATGGCAAAGGGGTGTGATGAAGGGATTTTTGCATTTGTTTTGCTGTTGGAGGTCCAAATTTATAGAGGTTTCTTGTAGAGATATTCCACTAATTATGATCTACCCTTTTTTAGGTAAAGCTCCCTTGTTTTTTACCATGGTGGATGTTGTGTTTCATTGGCCTGTTTAGCAGTTCATTCTGTAAGACAAGGTTGTAAAAACCTCCCTGTGCTAGAAATTCAAGTTCTTTGCCCTGATAAACAGATCTTTTCTTCCAGAAAGGTCATAGGGACATTTTACTCTTTATAGTTTCTACAGTAATATAGTACCGAAAGAAATGTGATTAAATGTGTTGCTATTTGATTTTCTGAGGTTTTGCAAACTCTCTTGTTATTTCAAGCTGGTAAATTTTTATATCTGTCAAAAACACATTTATGCTCTATGTAATGGATTATAACTCCGTACACATCTTTCAGTGGTTAAACAGTTTGTGGAGCCCAAATCAGAAGATGAAGCTGATTCCCACACTCTGCCAGAATCTATCCTTCCTATCTCTTCTGAGTATCGTGGTGATACACTGGAGGAGTCTATGGAGCAGCTAAGAAGAGGGCTAGAAAGCGGGACTGTCCTTATTCAGTTTGAGGTAGGTAATACTCAACTGTGTAATTGCTGTTAGTGTAGAACAGGGCTTGTAATTAGTTGCAAATCTTTGTTCCTTTTCAGTCTTATCTCAAGAGAGCAGCAATTTGAATAGCCCATCAGTTTTACACTTCACTACTTAGAACAGGGAAGAACAAGTTTTAAGTCTTACACAAAATACCATCTGCTGAGAAAAATGTGTTTGAATTAATATATTTCTGGTACAGGTACCCAAAGTTCACTAAATTAGCATTTTTTTTGCAGTTGTTTTATTGAGTAGAGTAGTGGGATTCTGACACAGCTCGGTCTTTTACTTTGTTTCTTTTCCTAGGCTCTTCAATGTGTTAACAAGGAAGGTCATGGAAAACTAAGTAATAAAATGTTTTATGTTTTATTAAATTAGTTCCTTCAGCGTTAGTGTAAGAATTTCCAAAGGATAATTCAGCCGCCTCTCTAATGACAAAGGATGTATGTTTGTGGTTGCTTTACTGTTGTAGATTCAAACATTTATAGTAGCTCTGAATAAACCCTAGTTTATTATGATATATAAAATTGGCAGTGAGTTCTGGAGTCACCCCTTCTGTCACTGGAAACTCGTAGAACAGCAATAAAATTTTTCCCCCTTTTGTTATATTTTTTCCTTCACTGTTTTCTTAAAGCTGGAAAATTTAATGATAATGGCTGAAGAGTTGTGCTATTGTTTATTGTATAACCACTCTTATTTATGGTGTTTCCTTTCTTTTTATGATTTCTAAGATTTAAAATTCCCCTGGTTTTAAGGAATTGTAGACAGTGGTTCATAACTGCTTTCCAAATTCCACAGTGCAGCAATTACAATGAAGCCGTTGGCTATTAAACAGTAGCTCAAAAATGTGAACTGATCTTTCAATACTTTCTTAATTATTTCTAAATTTGTCAAGTAAATTTGTTCACAAATTTCCTGTAGTGAACTTCGTAGGATCTTTGATCCTTTATGATATTCTGATATATGATATTATGATATTCATAGGATATTTGATCCTATATTTTATCCTTTTTTGTTGTCACGGTTTATAAAAAGATTTTGCAGGAAGAACACAAAAGCTTTTTGAAATCTAATAAACTAGGGGACAGCTTAAGGGCCTTCTTGCTTTGAGTTCATTATTTAGTGATCTTCAGAAGCAGAGACAAAGGCAGTGTTTCCTCATCAGCTTTGGTGACTCAAACTCTTCATTCACTTTAGTAAAATAGTAAAAACTTAGCTAGTAGACTGTGAATAATCAAGTTTTTCCAGAATATCTTCCTCCATTTAGTCAGAATTTAAGAAGTCTGTCAGTAGCAAAAATGACTGTTTGCCAGGCAACAATGAAGCTTGAGAATGGTTGCTTGACTTTAAAATTATTCTTCCTTGTCTTCCTACAAAAGGCAGAAACTGCAGCCTGGCTCTAGTAAAGTGGAACTTGACTTATAACAGAAACTTTTCCATTACATATATTATCAAGTTCTTTTCTCACATGGCTTATTTATGTTGTATAAGTTGAAAAGTGCAGTGAGCTGTGATACAGTTTAAAGGTCCAACAAATCTCAGTAAAAGAAATATTTTTTGTGTGTTGCTATTTTTCTCTCAACCAGAATGTAGGGGATTTTAGCCTCCTATTTGTTTCATTCCGTTTTATATATGGAACAATATTCAAAATCTTTATTAAACATGTAAGATATAATGAACTCTTTGGTAAGTGTTCAGTGAAGGATGTAAAACTTGGGCACAGCCAGATTAATAACTCAGTTGTAAGGTGCTTTCATGTATATTTAATACACAAAAGCTGTAGTTGTATAATTACGGTTCTTGTGGGTTTGTTTGGTTTTTTCTTTTCTGTTGTTGTTTTTTTGGAAGGCGTTTTGTTTGGTTGTGTTGTTTTTGGGGTTTTTTTTAATTGTTATTGTTCTTTCCCCTCTGCACCTTTTTTTGTCTTGTTTGATGTACTTAGAAGCAAAAATCATTAGGGTTTGACAAGACCTCCAAGATCACAGAGTCCAATCGTTAACCCAACACCAACTTCAAAATTGTGGTTATACACACATTATATATACTCCATTTCATATGTCCATGTTTACTCCAAATAAAGTCTGCAACATAGGGGTTGGCCCAACAGCGAAGAAGTCACATGTTAAGAGATTGTGATACATTGAAGTTTTGGTTTTTTGGGTACTTGCAGGATTGAAATTGATAAGTTTAGTCCAGAGAATAATTTCTTTTCTGAATTTTTTTTGTTATAGTTGATTCCAAAGAATAAATCTGCAGCCGTTTTTTTGTTCTGATGCCATTCACTGCTCCCTTGTTCCACCCTCAGCCACTGTCGTCCTTCTGGTCTGCAGTTTTAAAAGCAAAAGACAAACTTGCAGAGCAACAGTTTATATCAATGATGCTCACATGCTGGGTTTTTTTTTTTTTTTTGGTTGTTGTTGTTTTTGGTTTTGTTTGTTTGTTTTTCCCTAGAAATTCTTCTAGCTATCCTGATGGGCTAGCAAGAATACAAATCTTGTCATGTTAAATCCAAAAACCTCTTAAGTTAATTTTGCAGAAGGATAGGAAAAACATTTCAGAAAATATGGAAATTTTTTCAGCCTGTATTTTTGTGTGAGTGTAATTAGTGTTTGTATAACAGAATCACATCCCTCAAAATCCTATAACTTTTCATTCTACTTTGCAGCAACTTTATAGAAAGAAACCAGGATTGGCTGTTACATGTGCAAAGGTACCTCAGAATATGGACAAGAATAGATACAAAGATGTTCTGCCTTGTGAGTCTAAAGTACAGTTTCTGCCTACTTTGCTTTTTAAAACTGCTCTATTGAACTTGCTGATTAAAGATTTCATTATTTAATTGAATTCATGTAATTGGTCATTTTATTTTCTGAAAGGTAATTTCTTCTGTTTGTATTCTGTTTGTTTTTCTGCTCTTTTTTTAACTTAATGGGGGGAAGTGTTTATCTTAATCGCTAATTTTATTCCCTCTTTCTTGTGTGTGTGCAGATGATGCCACAAGGATAATATTGCAAGGAGATGAAGATTACATTAATGCAAATTATGTGAATGTAAGTCGTACAGAGATCTGCACTTTCTGTATTACTGAGGCAGACAAAATCTGGCTCTTTTTTTTTTTTCAAATAAGGATATTTTGTTTTAATTTGGGGGATTTGTAAATGTGAAAGATGTAAAATTTCATAACCTAAAATATAGTGTCTGTTGTGAAACAGGTGACCATCCTGATACACAAGGGATGCTACCATGTAGTGGTACCCTGTGATATGTGCAGAGCCTTTAACCAGTAAAAATTATTTTATTTTTCCATACACTTCAAATGCTGAGGTTGTCTCCATAAAACTAAGCCTTTTTCCCCCTCTAGAACCACTTATGACTTACCAGCTATGTTATGAAGGAATCAGAAGATAAACTAGGACCTTGATTTCTTTAATCAGTCAAGTGTAGGTTGGGAGTCAGGGAAAAGAGGGGAAAATGTGTATATATTTCTGTCAGATACATAAGCTAAGCACCTAAATCACAGTCAGTTATTTATTAACTTCCTGTGTTTAGTATCAGGCAGTAAACAGCTTTTGCTATACCTTTGATGTATTTACCTTGCCATCATTCCTTACTAAACATTAAAGAAAATTTAGAAAGCTTCGCAGTTTCAAACACATTTTTGCTATTAATCCTCTGTTCATAGTTCAGCATGAAGGACTATAGAATTCATGCTTTACAGCTGTTTTAAATTAATGATTTGTTTTTCAGATAACAAATTGTAATCTTGGTTGTCTTATTACTTAGCTTTTTGTCTTAATCTTCCCTCAAAACTTCCTGTTGGAGTGAAATGCTGAGTTAAAGAAGTACTTGAGTAGTGAGAGTGAACTTAATGTAGGATTTTTCTTTCCCTCTGTAGATGGAAATTCCTTCTGCTGGCATTGTGAACCGGTACATTGCTACTCAGGGGCCTCTTCCACACACATGTGCACACTTCTGGCAAGTAGTCTGGGATCACAAATTATCACTGATCATCATGTTAACAACCCTCACAGAAAGAGGACGGGTAAGTGCCCAGGTCCTTTGCATGCTGAAGGAATGTACTGTACCTTTGAATTTTTTTCATTGTTATGGTTATATAACCCTACAAGAGGCCAGCTTACTCTGTTGAATCATTCTTCTGAAGGCCAAGCTTTCTGAATTACTTAGAGCAGATAGTCCTCAACTTGCTTTGCAAACAAACCAGCTGTCTGATGAACAGAAATCACTGCATTCATTCCATTGTGCTGATCAGACAGGTACCATGTGCTGTCGTTTTTCCCCCTGAGTATTTGCCTCCGTGTGGCCAATCTCTCAAAAAGATTCAGCAAATGTCTGGAAAAATTGGGTGGGTTGAGCAAACCTTGTAGTCTAGCTGTAAAAAGGAGTCTGCCATTGTGGTATGTAGTAGTGGTCAGAATGTAGCTTGCTTATTTTTATTTACATCTCAGGTTCCTTCCTAGAATTGCTCTGATAAATCTTTTAATTATATTTAGATAAATATTTTCTTGCCTTGAATTTTGGAATAGCACAGTGAAAATCTGGTGTATTTTGATTTAATTTGGGCTTTTATTTTAAAGATTGAATTTTAGATTGAATGGGAAGGTATTGGTTTTGAAGTTTTAGAAGCTGAAAACTCAATAATTGGATTTTTTAAGGAGTGCAGAAGGTGGTGACTCCTGTATGCCTTCACTGTAGCCTTTATCTGTATTTTGTATGTGATTTGTCCTACATTATCAAATTTGTGTCACCCCAGTCAAAACCAGTGTCTTTAGAAAGCAAGGGAGTGAGTATTTTAAGTCTTAAACACCAAAAAGATTGAGATGTAAGGAAGTACAGTTAAGCAACAGTTAGGTTCTAACCACGGTCATGTTATGTAGCTTCTCATGGAAGCAGACGTTATTGAGCAACATCTGACATTAAAATGCTTCCTTCATCTTTTGATTGTATTTGATTGTATTGGTGTATTAATTTCTTTCTATTAAGAAACACAAATCAATAATAATCTGGAGTTCATACAGTCAGTTGGAAACTTCTAGGCAATTGTTGATAGCTTCTAATCATCCTGCTGGTACCTTTGCACACCAGACACTTTTATGAGTTTTGTTTGCTTTCAGAAATTACTTAGGTTTGCCCAGTTTGTGGGTGAACTTTCAGGCATAGAAAAGACGTATGTTCTTGTCAAGAATGTCTCCTTTGCAAATACCAAACACTTCACTAGTCCCTGGAAGTTTTACATCCCAAACTGTCTTTTTCCAATGGTGTTAAGATTAGTATGATAGGATTTCTTTTCTCCACAGTAATGTTATTTTTTTCAGAAATGGATACATTATTTTGGCTTAAATTTGAAGGGGAAAGTAGTTAAGATAAATTACCACAGTAAAACTTCCAGGCATAATGGTTATAATTTGGATTTCAAGCCTCTGAAAATTGAGCTCTATTAAAGTAAAATTAAGAAATTTTAGCTTTTCAAAAATTCCAGCTTGTGCTATTCTGTATCAATTTGAAAGTTACAGACAACAATAACTTTGAACTTCATGCAGATTGCAGTGTCATATCAAAGTTTTAATTATTTCCACAGGTGGAGATTCCACATTCTCATAGGGCTTCTTGTTTCTGTGTTGGACCTTCTTTGTGGAATTTTTTTGTCAACAACTTTTCAGAATTTCCCTTGTTGCTTCTTTACATTTGCCTCTTCTCCTTTTGTTGTCTACTTAAGAAAGGTGTGGCTTTGCCTTTGCCTTAACCTGCTATTAGATGGTTAAAGTTAATTTCAGATTTAACCCCTGCCCTTATTTTCTTAAGACAGAATAAATCCTTATTCTCCCACATTATGCACTGAGAAGTCATTCTAGTGATAACAGGTAAGCAGCAGACAAAGCATCATGCAACCAATTGACCTGTATATTTATTATAAATCACTAAAACAGAAGTTTATGGAGAACTTAGTCTATTTTGTCCTGTTATTTTTCAATTTGGATGGAAAAAAAATCTCACCAGTAAACTAAAACAGATTTTTACCGCTCTTTGAATTCCCTGAAACACAACGTAGGAAGGAAGGCTGGAAATAGAAGGGCTTGTATACAACAGTCTTGATGCGTGCCCAATTTTCTTTACAGACCAAATGTCATCAGTATTGGCCTGATCCACCAGATGTCATGGAATATGGCTGCTTCCGTGTCAGATGCAACTCTGAAGACTGCACCATTGCTTATGTTGTCAGAGAAATGGTCATTACAAACGTTCAGGTAAATGCCCCTTGCCTCTAATTATCCCCAAACAAGCTGAATGAATACATTCACAGATGGGTAGATAAAGACTGTGTTTGGCAATGTATATCTCTGTGTGTGGATATGGTATGTGTCTATATACACACAGACAATTTTTTTAAAATATGTGTGTATTGTATGAGCCAAAATGGTATGATTATTTCTTTAGAGCTTCTTCAAAGACACACTTTTTGACATTCTATAATACATTATGCTGTACAGGTGCTGTAATAAGCATCATAAGGAAGTTTGGTGTTTTTCTTTAAACAGTTTTGCAATCACTGACTCTTCATCAGTACTTTGATTTAAAATGAGAGTTTTTATCCTAAGTAACTCTGCTCTTTCAAGGATGAAATATGGGTTACTTGGTTAACAGCATATGCAGCTAGAACAGCTAATAAAGAAGTGAAGCATAATAAAGTTGTTTTGAGAGAAGATACAGATCTCACCAGTTCCTTTTTATTGTCTTTAGTCAGATTTTAAAAAAGAAAAAGGTTCATGTGTATCTCAACTGAAATGTATTCAATTTATGAAAAATGCTTATATTCCCTAACTCCTAATACTTTCATGCTACTGTCTAGGGAGTTAAAAAGCAATGAGAAAGCAAAACAGCATATTATCTTGTGTTGTGAAATCTATGTTCAGGTCACATCTAGACTTCCCAAAACTGAATTGTAGGGGTTGAAGTTTGGTTTTTGTTTCTAAGTTGACCTGCACTTCTTATACCTTTCCATTCTGCATCTCTTCTCCAAAATTCTATGGCCATGTGTGTGTTCTAAAAAGTTGAAGGGTTTATTCTGTCATAAGATGTGTAAGAAATCACCGTACACTGACCAAAGGCTAATTTGCAGTCAGTCTTTTAAACTTCTGCGTAGTCAAGTAGCTTTTACTGTTACCAGAATTGCTAGTAGTAATAGTAAGTAGTAAGCAAGGAAAAGGCAATATCTGTTTTAAAATATAATATTTAATCAATGTTCTTACAGCAAGATGACCCATCCTTTTGTAGCTTGACATTCTCTCACTTGACAGTGCTTGCAAATTTGTTTTAATGTGATTAAGTTTCCTTTGCAGTCACAAACGTGAGATGTCAGATGTCAATACTTAAAGTTTTTTTAGTTAAGACAGTTTACAGTACTTCTGTTTCTAGATATGAGAAACTGCCCAGTCAGGGAGCAGCATGATATTTGCTTCTGTATTTTGGCCAGTTACTCTGTAAGTGATGAACTTGAATGTCAGCACAGAAGAAATTAACCTCATAAAAGTAGTACTGCAACCATATGTACCCAAAGTTTTAATCCTTGTCACTCAAATTATTTATTTGTAACCTTTCTAGCTCTCATAAAATGAAGAAAGGTTTAATTTCCTGCCTTTTCTTTTCAAGGCCAAGATTGAAAGCTATAATGTAGCATTAAGTTTGGGGGTTTTGGGGGTTGGTTGAGGCTTTTTATTTTTTTAAAAAAGCTTCAGAACACTTTGGGGACCAGAACAAATAGACTAAAGGAAAGAAATCATGTAGTGAGAGGGCAGAGTCCATCACACAGTGCACTATTTTTTAAATCAAGATGTATATTTCTATATAATCCTTGACAAAATTGTGTAACAAGCCCAGAAACAAATTTTCATTCAGTTTCCTTTAAGATAAATGCTTTGCAATGTATGATTGGCCATTAAATCTCACTGGATTTGAAACATAAAGAGCCAAATAACAAAAGTAAGTTAAAGTGTTATGGCAAGTGTCTACAGCAGCATGATAATGTGTTAACAGTTGTCCAAGAAATGCCAAATGCCACTTGCCTGAGTATCTACTCTTTAGAAACTGGGCTTTAACCCTGATCATTCACACTCAGCTTTCAAGGTAGCTTTCAGACTTTTCAGCTTTCAGACTCAGCTTTCACTGACAAAGAGCACAACTTTTCCTGCTTAGAAGATAAAAAGGCCATTTCAGGGTTAATTTAGTTCTACATGGTGATTTTTTTTTTTTGTCTCATTACTGAAGATTATGTTATAACCTCTATGAAAAAGGACACTAAAGGAAACATTGAAATGCAAAATCAATTCCTTGGTTTTTAACATAAATAAAAATTAAGGTTGACATTTCAGGTTTAAATTTCCTACTTTCTGTATGACTGTTATGATTCTAAGTTCTGTGTGTTGATTTTCTGAAGGGCACACAAATCTTTTATTAATCAGGAAGAGTCTATCATTTAAGAAGAACGAAACAAGGGAGTTTGCCTTTTCATGTAATTATAATAAGCAAGGCTGCAAACTGAAGAAGGATGAAGAGGGGATTTTTTTTTTTGTGGCTGAAGGTCTTGACAGTACAGCCCTATTCTTTGTGAGAAGTTTCAGCCCCAGTGACAGACTCACTGGGAAAGACCATGTGCATCTGAGCATAATCTAGGATGTTAGCTTAAGCACAATGAAGCTGCTGCTGTGGTTAAGTGTCTTGAATTTGCCCAGGAGGGGTAGGGACAAGACATCATTTTGTCAGAGATTTTTTTTGTTGAAAAACTTTGCTGTAATGAAAAGGATCATTATTAGAAACACAACAACAAACAGCTGGGGACAAACATGATGTCTTAGACCTCTGTAGCTCCTTACTAAGTAAATGTGGATCAATGCCATGAAGAAGCTAAATGCAGGCCAAAGGTCTGATGACAAACTGGACAAGTTACAAAATCCTAAAGTGTCACTGAAGTCTGTTGTTTGGGCTAATTTTTTTTAATCCATAATTTTTGAAGTGATTTGGAGAAATACCAAATACATTAATTCCATTGAAATAAGTCCACATGAATGCAAAAAAAAAAATATTTTGGAATAGCAAAGTGTACAAGGTCAAGTTAAGCAAAAATAGCAACCAAGCCATAAGCAGCTGTTGCTGTCTCACTTTCTCTAAGACTCATAAAACAGGACTAGTAAAGCCAGATATTTATGAAAAAAATTAGACATCAGTCATTAGGATGACTGTCATTGAAAACTTCAGTGCTAAAAGAAAAAAATGTGGAAAAGATTTAAACTGAGTTGCAGAGAATAGTGATTTGATGAATAACTTGAATATGAGAAGTTATCTCTTATTTTCCATTATCAGGTTTGTATAATGGATCAAGATCTGAGAGGAATAGTGTTTAAAATAAGTATTGCTAACAGAACATGTACTGTAGGGCTAACTTTGGAGCCAGTAACTACAATACTAGCATTTTTTTCATGTATAAGTGTTAGACTTTAGTAACTGCGATGGTCTTGTAATGTAAGTTATTTCCATGTGGGGCATTATTTGGCTGACATTTTCTGTATTTAAAAAATGACTTTCACTAGACTTGAAGATATTATGTTTTAAAAAAAGCCAAAACCCCCACTAAAAATAGCTAAAAAAATCTGGAATTCATCAGAGTACTGCTTTGACATTTTCTGCATGAGATGTAAAAATTTAGACATAGAGAAACTAATTCTAACATAAATATATTTACTGTTTAGATTAGGTTTAAATAGCCAATAAAACATAAAGTGTTTTAAAATACTTGTGCATTTTGGAAAGCATGTGGCAGAATAATCAAGTTTCAGATCTTTGAATCATCTCAGAAGAGCTCAAGAAAAGACTCAAAACTGATCATGTAAAAGCACAGATAACTGGAAGGCTACACTGAGGCTTGAGGCATACCTGGAATAATTAACAAACACCTATATTGGTCTCTAAGGATGATTAGGGCACATAACAGAAACTGAAGATGCTTACACCAAAAGCAACAGCTTTGAGGACTAAGTGCATGCTCTTAGTGTGGTTTCACTCTGAGTAAGTCTTATGTAACGTACTTTTTGTACCTAATGTCTGTAAACGATTTAAATAAATGCAGCTCACTCCATTTGAGCTTGAAGTACTGATAAGTAAAAATTCAGTCAGCTCTTTTCTTTGTTCTGAGCTTGTAAAATGACTTTTTGCTTCTACAGATCACTGTCAGTATTTCTCAGGTGTGTCACTGGTGCTTATCCATGTTGTGTAGCTTTAAGTTCTTGAAGCACATGGAAGGCAACTGGGTACTCAGTCTTGGATAATTTTCAAATTAATCAAGTCTTTGTTTCACCAGGATGCTGTAATTCAAATATCTCTGATTTAAGAGAATCAGCTCAAACTGTTACGTGTAATTGCTGCCCTTATCTCATTTCCCTTTTGAAGAGGTTCTGATTAAGCATGTGCAGATTTTCAAAGGAGGGCTTTTTAGTACCATTTTCTAGACATGTTTTTGTATTTTTTTTAGTCTGTGGCATTTCAGAAAAATGTGAGTGGTAAACATTTGATCAAGGTCAACTTTTTCAACTCAGTAGAGCTGGGTAGCAAAAGGCCATGCAAGCGTTTTCATGCAGAGATCCTGGTCATTGTGCATCTTTTGGTGACATGGATGGTAGATCCCAAAGTAATTTGTATTACAGTGAGCTTGTTCATTAATGTTAGATTACATTGTCCATGTGGGCATTATGCTGGACCTTTTAATTGTTAATTGCTCAGGCTGTTCCTTTAAGAAGCAAAGTATGAGCTGTGTCATTTTTCTTTTTCTCCTTGTGGGGAACTGTAAATTTCTGCAATTGCTTTGACTGGAATAAATGCATTCCCTAAGACTCTACTTAGTACATAGGTAGTACTAATTCCATGTTTTGTTCCCTGTTCCCTGGGAGTGGAACATCCTCAAGTGAGAGAGGAAAACAAGCAATTGAAGACATTTAAAACAGATCCTATATTTCAGCAGTTGTGAATGTAAGAGAAAAGGGGAAAAACCTTTTAAAGTCACTAGCATCACAGAAACATTCCTGTGTGGACCACTAGGGAAAGGCCAGCTTTTATAGACTAATCCGGTCATAAAGGAGAGTTTTATTTCAGAAGGGTGCCAAATGTTAAGTCTGGTAATGGACATAAATTAAATGCAGGTAACAGCCTAACTATTGCAAAATGTGTGGAATGGAGGAACATGAATACTTGTCTCAGTTTGTAAAGATTGAGATCCTTGCTGCACGATGCAGCAGAGCTTATGAGCATCTTAGGTCTTTTCCTTCCCACCCTAACCATTAGTTACATCTGCAGCATATCAGTTCAGCCCAATCTGAATGCAGAGATGATTGAGTGATTTCATAATCAAAGTTAACAAAAAGCTAAACTGAAAGAACTTCTGTAAAACTGTTGGGTTTTTACATATAATTGACTCAAAAAAAGAACACTGTACAACAGGATCATTTAACTAATTATATTGCTTCCCTACAGTAAAGTGTCTCCTGTGGATCATACAGATGTCATTCATATATATGCAATGAGCTTGTATGTATGAATGATATATATGTATATGTACTGTTTTCTAACAGAAACCAGATTTAGCAAGTGTTGCAGGCAACTTTATTGTACCTGAATCTCTAAGTGTGCACAGACATATTTACAATAGATTGTATAGCCCTAAACCCCTGGTATATAGATATTGTTCTCACTAGTTCTGCTGTTCTCAGTTGTTTTTTCCAACCAGTTCTAAACTATTGTATAGTACTGTTATGCTTGTAGCATTTTACCTCAGGTGAATCAATGATGTCAAAGTGCAATAGTCAATAAATAATAAGAAAAAAAGTTTAGATCTCAGAAGTTAAACTTGATACTTCACTTATTTAGAAAATGTTATGCCTTATGAATTCTTTCCAAGAATTACATGTCCAAACTTTACACTGAATTTTAAAATCACAAACATTTTCTACACTATGTAGCTCTTAATCTGCAGAAAACACTTGCTGTGAAAAATGACTTATATCTAGTAAATGTTAATACAGGCCATTTTTTTGAAAACTTTACTGTATTTCAGACAGAACAACAACACACCGTCACCCATCTCCAGTATGTAGCTTGGCCTGATCATGGCGTTCCTGATGACTCCATGGACTTCTTGGAGTTTGTGACCTATATGAGGCCAAAGAGAGTAAAGAATGAGCCAGTTCTTGTTCACTGCAGGTACTCGTGTTTTAAAACTCTGATTATACATCTGCTTCAGCCTTAGAATAAGCATTTGTTGGGAAAAGTTGGTCCACAAGACAGGAGATTCCTTGAATTAGATGAATGTGTTCAAACTGTGCAATATGAGCATTTACTGCTGATGACAGAAACACTAATATACATCTAAAGGATGAGTTTACTTTGTCTCCCTTTCTCCTGTAACATTTTTGGTGAAATGGCTTAGTCACGTAATTATCACAGATCTGATAATCTGCAATTTAATTTGTTCTCTGTTTTTTATCCTCTGCCACTGTTGTAATCTCATTTGAATGGTACTGCAAAAATTCTTTTCCTGCTGTTCAAGTGTGTGTCATAAACACAGTCAATTAGATCATACCTTTTTTAAGACAAAAATACCAAACCAGTACAGTTTGAGGAGTTTAATTGTTTAAAAAAAGCATTTATTTTAGGTGAAGTTTTAGTTTTATTTATATTAAAAATATTTTCTTTTTAGTAATTACCAGAAAATATTACTGAAGTTGCTGTAAAAATAAACTTTACATTCTCTTTGAATTTTACTTGAGTCTTCCTGTAATTTCCAAGGCTGTCCTAATATTAAGACTGTGATATTAACTTGGTGCATTGCAAAAACCTAATTTTATAGACTATTTTCCTATCGCATTTCACAGTGCAGGAATCGGTCGCACTGGTGTGTTGGTCACTATGGAAACAGCCATGTGCTTAATTGAAAGGAACCAACCTGTTTATCCACTGGATATTGTACGGAAAATGAGAGACCAGAGAGCTATGATGGTGCAAACATCAGTAAGTGCTGGAGAGGAAGCATCATTTTCTGTATATATACTGCACTTGTCAAGTTATAAAACAGGTCTAAAATTTTTTTAAAGGATCTAGTAGTATGAATCTTCAGTTGCCACTGTATTTCAAACTTGATAAATTTAGCATAATGTAGCATGGTGGCAAAGGCTGCTTTGCTAATGAGGTATGTATTTATCTATTTTTAAAATACTTCTTATCTTGCCATGAAAAGACAATTGATTTCAATACATTCTAAGTAGCTAGAATACCCAAAGTCAGACTTGTACTGATCATCTGTTCAGGATTCTTTGTCTAAATTCTCTGCAAGAGGCTAGAATAAATTTTTGCTTTTTATTCTAGTACAAGCACTACAGGAAGTTATTAAGTTAAATGTAAAATCAAAGTGTTTGTGGCCTGGCTTGAAAAGAAGGAAGTGGCTTTACAAAAGGCCACTTTAGAGTAGAAATTCTGTAAGAAGCTTCAACATTCTAGAAGGAGGCTTCTTTTTGAGAATCAGAGGTAAAAACCTAAAGTAAACTTCAGCTTGCCAGAAGACTGAATCCCTTTTGTTACAAGAGAAATCAGCCAGAATTGTCCTTAACACTTTGGCATAACTGAAAAATACAGTGAATAGTAATAAATACAGCTACAGTCAGACTCCTGGTATGGAAAATTAATATCTAAAATGGGATTCTTTACCTTGCCTGCTGTGTTAGACAGCTTGCTGTCAGCACAATCAGGAGAGGGATGATCTGTAGCAGCAATACTGTGAAACTCAATTCACTTGTTATTTCTGAAGAAAGCAGATACTGTTGTGAAAAGCCAGAAATTGGCATACTGTGCTGTAAATGAGAAGCAAGCACTCAACTGTGAGAAAACAGAACACCAGAGGGCTGCATGTAAATATTACAATCTATCCTGGATGCTCTATCACATTCCCATGCCTGCATTCCAGCTAACCTCACTGCTCGTTTTTGATATCCCACTTAGGGTTTCTGGGAGAGCCATTAGAGATTATTCTGTTGTAATAAAGGGATTGTTCAGTTTTAATAGCCATGCCCAAAGCATGTTCAGCTGTCCTGTGGGGATTGTGTGTGCTCCAATTCTAAGATGATATGATTTACCATGCACACTCAAAAAGAATGGACTGATCACAACTATTACCTGGTCAGTTTAGTGTCTGTTGTTAATCATGCAAAAGCTGTAGTTTCTCAAAGGCCAGTAATTCTGTTACCTTGAGCAGCCAAAAAAGCTTCAACTAAAATGATTAAGCTATAACAAAGTTGGGGTAACTGTATGGCCTTTCATTAGCAAAAAGAAAGATTAACCATTATCTTCCAACACAGGGAAATTAGGTATCTAAACAATGCAGAATACAGTGCTTAGGATGTACATAATAGAAGTAACTACCAGCTGAGTGAGCAGTAAGAATACATGCAATAGATAAGAGCAAAGAAAACAAGTAGTCAGAGATTGAGTCAGAGGAAGCAATGCTGAAGTGCTCATTCTTTTATTTGTTCAGTAACTTGATCACACAAGTTAACAGAAGTATTGAACAGAGAGCTAAATACCACACCTGGCTTGTTCAGGCAGTAGAAATATGGAAATGACAATAACAATGAAGAGACAAGTCAAAGTAATTAAGTAATAAGAACAAAGTGATATTGAAGGTGGGAGTAATTGACTGAAAGGTTGAAAGGAAAGCCAGGAAAATCGAGATGTAGAAAACTCATTTCCACCTTCCTGTTTTCCTTAAGTTTTTCTGTACTTAGAATAAAATGTGTTGTGCTGTGTTATGTTATGGAAAAGAATAACATTTTGGTATATAAAGGCAGCCTAAGGTCCATAACAGTCCAAATGTTATCTTTTAGCCCTGTCCTTTGGGAGATAGTGTGAGAATGTTTCCAGATGCTTCAGAAGAGTTGGTGGGAGCTGACAATACAAGGGCAAATGGGAGAACATTTCAAAGATGGGAAAAAGGATGTAAAAAATGTGAAGCTTTGCTTCTCTGAATATATGACGTGGAACTTTGGAGAAAAGGATTCATTTGGGGGTTTTGACAATAGTACTTTCACAGAAGTGAGGATGTTTTGATCTTTGCAAGTTCTTTTAAATTTCAATCATCTTGTGTTCTCAGGATTGTGTTAGTCAGAAAAATTTATTCAGGCTATCTGGATTTTTAGTTCTGCACTAGTCCTATTGATAATGTCTCCTTGTATCACTTTTTGGGAAAAGGCTTACAGGCTAATTGTTTTTAACAAATAGTTACATTACAAGGTCATGGAAGACCTGTAATAGCAGAAAAGGCATTCTAGTTTGTAAAGACTTTAAGATCTAATTGAGATCAAAACGTTGGGTGAGAGAAGAATTAATGTGGCTGTTGATCTTCAAAAGTATTAACTTGAAAGGTTTTGATCCCCTTCTCTTACAAACAGAGATATGTGGTCTCAGCAAAAATGGATAATAAAGTGACTCCTTCTGCAGTACTGTAGATGGTTTTGGGGGAAAAAGGGGTTGCAGTTAGGTAATTGCACCTATAGATCCTATATGGCAACTTAAAATGTGGCCTTGGTCATGTAATTTAATTGTGCCCTGTAATAGGTAACTGCAGGATTGGCAAGCTCAGAACACTCGTAATAATCAGGTAACTACCAAATCACTGCCCCCCTCCCCCAAATAGATGAGATGTATAAAGAAGGTAAATATCAAGTTAAACTTAGTCAAAAGTCATGCACAGATTTTACAAATAATTCCTATTCCCTGAAAATTAAGCCTGTATTCTTTTAGTTTGGGGAATTGTATTTTCCTTGGAATGTGGTTTTTAATGCTTGTCCTTCAAGGAAGAGTAAATGTCAGCTTTGTTTACTGTGAACACAGACAGGAGAGTAGGATTTTCTCCTCCCATCCTTGTAGCGCCTCTCCTGTCATTGCTCAGGAAAAAAGGAAGCCGTGGAACTGTTAGTCCTATTCAATAATACTGTCTAATCAGCAGTTTAACTGAACATCTCAATGTTTTTATGTTTTCTTTCCTACACAGAGTCAATACAAATTTGTTTGTGAAGCTATTCTTCGTGTTTACAAAGAAGGATTGGTCCGACCACTGGATTCCAGTTAGCACAGCAGTAAAGGATGAGTTCTTTTTTTGGCTAAAAAAACCTGCTCTTTAAGTAAAGCAAGGGCTTGTTTCTGAAAGCAACAAGAATGGACTAGAAGCCCGTGAAAAGACAGATGAGCACATTTGAACTGTGGCACTTTAAATTTCTCAAGAAGATTGCTAAATCATGTACAGTATAACAAAGTCACATAGATAAATATATGACAGTAATTGTGTGTAATATGCTTTATTCACATAGACAACCATAAACAATCATGGAAACCTTAACACATATCTTTTACTGCCTTAAACCACCCTTTGCTTTGTAAGTTAATAAGTTCCTTGTGTTTCCTTTGAAAGAGCAAAAAGAAAACTCCTCTTACTGAAATGATTCATCTTAAGGATGTATTTGATGTATTTGTATCATATGAAAGTTCACTGAAGGTGAATATTTGTAACTTTCTTATTGGGACGCTAAATATCCATGGAACTGTAACCTTGACTAAAAGGCGGATGAAGAGCTTTAAAGGCTAATCCATAACTACTGTACACTGAGCTGGAGAAATTTAGTATTCAGTTACCATAAATCTATTAGTGACTATGCCAGCTGTTATAATATGCTGCTTAGAAATCACATCTACTGTATGTGATGTGAAAATAATGCTGCATTTAGCCATTTATGCAAATGGTACAGTCTACATCTTCTGTTGATCAATTTTGGTTGCAATTTGCCCTTTTGACAGGGGCCCACTTCTTACATTTTTAGTTATTGCACCCCTTCTGTTTCTGCTGTCCATCTCCTTTATACTTTTCACTGCTGTTTCTATATGTGGACTGAAAACATTTTAACTTAAAACGAGGTTATATTCTCTCTCATGTTTGTTTCCATGTGTATTTATGAGTTCTCAGATGTAAATGTGGATTAATGTTGCACACAAGTACTAGACTTTTGACTTACTGTATATGCAAAGTAGTCTAATTCAATACTGGAAGAAAAATTACTACTGAACCCATCAAATACGTTGCTGCTATTTCAAGGTGTGAAGCTTACAAGGGCACAGGTGTTGCTAGTGTTCAGATGGTGATGAAATATTGACTTGCTGCCCTCCAGCAAAGCGCTCTTACCCAGCGAAACACAACTCCCTCTTGCAAGAGTTCTCCAGATTTACTGTGTTTCTTGCTTATACAGAGATGCAGTTAAATTCACCTGAAGATTTATGTGGAAAGAGAGAATGAATTTGTACATTGATGAATAATTCACCCTAAGGTACAATGGTCTCTATTTCATTTCAGATGAGAGAATTGAACTTTCTGAACAGTATAACCACATTTGTATAATGGTAAATTATTTTGTGTGTGCTTTTTGATTAACCTGAGATAGTTATTAATTTTTTAATAGTGTTTAAAAATATTCTAAGGGACTGTTTAAAACTCTGTTATTTAAAAAAATTAGTCCTAAATAGGAAAAAAATTTTATGGGGCATATTAGTCAGATGTTTATATGTATAAAAGAGAAAATTAGATAATTTTTTTTTCAGAGAGATATATATGCACACACATATTCAGATGTATTTTAGAATTATGGTTTGTATTATGGATATTATCATTTATAGCTGAAGTTTCATTATAGAAACGATCACAGCTGTACAATATGCATCTCTCATGTTACTGGAAGATTATGGTTTTTTCCCTCAGGAAATAACTAGAAAGTGCATGTAGGATGAGCTAAATTGCTGACTTGTGTTTTGTAGGCTTGGTCCTTTCTCCAAGAATACATTTTTAGCTACAGCTGAAGAAGATACCTGGTTACTATTTATTGATCAAAATTGATATGCAGAGTAGTTGGCAACATGGAAACCTTCTTGTCTTTGTTAGGTTGAATGGTGAATAGGTTTGTGCTCATCCTTACATACTGCATTCCAAATTTCACTTTGACTGGAGTTTTCTGTAATATTTTGCATCACTGTCATCTGGCTTGATTGGGCATAGATTAGAAGGCAAAAGACTGGTTCACTCTTACCTTGCTAAATTGCATCGGGTAGCTCTATCTGTCTGTAAATCCAAATGTAAAATGATAGTGGACATGCACATATTACTTGGAAAGCTTTGTTATGTGTGTGCCTGTCTGTTAAAATCTCTCTTTTTTAAAAAAAGTTTTCCTGTGTCCAGGTCTCAGAGTCATTCCTTGCAGTTGGCATGACTTGCATTTTATTAAATGTCAAGAAGTTTGTCAAGAAGTAAAAAAAGGCAAGAAAATAAATTAAGAAAATATTTAGAGTATCTTTGTGACATCCGTGTTGTTCATGGAAGTACTCACAGTTTCTTTGTGTTCAAGGTTATTCCTATATTCCAGTTGTTATTTATGTTTCTTCATGTTTAATATGTACTTACCAAAGCACTGTAAATGTATTTCTTGTATAACTCCAGTCTCAAGATACATAGTATAGGCTTGACTTGGGTTAGTATGTGTGCATTTATTGTGACAACAAATGCTGCTCTTGTTCTGATAAACTTGGATGGATTTGGTAATACCATTGGGGAGCTCTTGGATTTTAAAAACTTGTTTGAAATTGCTGGCCACAGAAAGAATACTCAAAGCTATATAAATAGTAATCTCTATAAGTTTTTTGTTTGTTTGTTTGTTTGTTTTAAATACCTTAGAGGAAATATTACCTACACAAGTATCTTGTATATTGTGTCCATCTTTATTTCAGTCTTGCTGGTTTTTGCACATGTACCTGTAGGGTCCATAGGGGAGAATTGAAGGGCTTTTGTCTTCTCTCTGTAGTGTGATGACTTTGCACTAGATGAAGTATGCGTTAGATCTGATCTTGCAGTGAAAGAGTAATTATGAAAACATCTTAATGCCAGCTTTTGTTTCCACAAAAATTAAGAAATCACAAAGACACAGATTCAATTGGTCGGTTTGGGGGGGGTTTGGTGGGAGTTAAAACTTGTGACCACAAAGTTTTTAATTGTCAAGCAATTGGCAAATGGTAGAAAATGCTGTGAAGACAAGATTCTGTATAACCTTCATAAACATTTTACCCTCTATTTCTCCTGTGCTGGCATGGTCCTGAAAATAAGTATTCAAAATGTCTGGTATGGTGGTGGATGAAGAGGGAGTAATAAACCCTTGAGGTTTTCATCACTGTGAAATACACTAACATTTATTTCTACAGGTTTAAACAAATTTTAACTTAGTGGCTTTATATTTGAAATGGAAGTAACTAAACTGCCTATTCAGCATGTCTTCAGAAATCTCAAGGGGGAACACTTCTGAGACAGAAATGAAAGGGACAGGTCTTGCTATTTATTAAAAATAAGAAAAACAGTGCCCTAAACCATGAATGCCTTTTGTGTAATCAGATGTATGAAATACAAGTCACTATACATTAAAATACAACCAAACCTTAAACAGTAGTGGTGTTCTGGGGAAAAAAAAAAAAAAATTCAGGGGTGTGCTTTTAATTATTCTGTCTTTTAGATGTTGATACTAATTTATAAGTATCATGAGTTCAGCAATAATTCTTCATATACACTCGTTTTTTAAACTTGATTTTCCAGTTGATTTTCCTTTTTCCCTCATATTTCTAACTATATATTACTGGGTTAAATATATATGTATTTTAAAAGAACACAATTTCTGAGCTATATAATGAACTTTGCATTGACTTTATTACAAGTATAGTATGATACTTTTCTACAAAAAAGCTCTTCCCTGTATACAGTATACTTGTATCAGACTAAACACATAAATGTTGAAAATAGATGCACGTGGTTACTATTCAGTCATTTATAATTTAAACATAGTTATTTCACTGATAATGGCTTTATTTTCCTGTCCTGAATTGTAGCATCTAAGTGCAAGTTTATTTCATTCTTTCAGCCTTTCCAAAGAATACATGTTGGGAAATGTTTGTATTCTGATTAGTAACCTGCAACCAATCTACTTGGTTAAAAGCAATTATTAATTGAAACTATATAGTAGGTAAAGTTTTCATTAAATATTTTGTTTAAAGGCCAAGTGAATGATTCATTCATTATATAAAACAATGTTTTGATTATATGTGTTTCTTGCATTTAAGTTTTGACACAGATAGTGCTCAGCCATCTCAAATGGCTGTTTTAGCCATAGTTTACATTAACAATTTAAATATACCAGTCTAATGCAATATGATTTAGCTTTAGTGTACTTTAACACTGTATAAGCTTCAAACAGTAGCATCTACAATCACTGAAGCCTGTCACTCTGAAGAAAAAAGTAAGTTTCTCTGAATCAAAAGAAAGAAGTACCATGTAATATCAATAGAGTTAACCATTTTTCAGCTCAGACTAACTCTGTAACAGTAGCATTGTTACCACTCATATAAAGAACAAATGTCGAGGATCAATAATATTATGGGAAAAAAACAATTGTATGGACTACAAGAGACCAGGAAATACTGTTGTCCCTTTTTTTTAAAAAAAAAACAAATTCATCTCAAGAGGGGACATTTGCTTGCAAAATTACTTTAGTAAGTAGTCTAAGTTTGTGCTTTATTTTGGGCTTAGCTTCAGGTTCTTTTAATTAAAGTTGTATTTAAAATATTAAAGCGTTTCTTTTAATAGACATTAGTGAAACACTGTTAACTTTTTACTGTTGAACTTTTGTGTACTTGGCTTTCATGATTTCATTTCCTGAAATGTAATTTTTTTGCCTTATCACTTTGAGGTTTTACACAAGTGTGAAGCTGGCTTTGTCTCAGACAGGCAAAATGATGTTACTGTTGCTTAAGAAAGGATGGGGTTTTTTCACCTGCTGAAGGGGCAGTATGGTGTTCAGACCATTCTCAACTGATCTCCTTTCTGAGGCATTTAAAAAGTGCTGCTAACAGTGGCAGAAATCATAAAGATATATGGAAAAGCATGTAAGAAAGTTTCCTTTGGGGCAGATAAGACCTGGGTTTAACTTAAATATTAAAAGAAAAAAAAATCAGACATTGTGAACATGAAAATGCTTTTATCAGATAAAGTAGGAGTGGGAAATATATTATTTTTTTCCTTTGAAACACTTCTGGGTTTTAAACACATCATTTCTCTTGGAATGGCTTCTTTAGTAAAGAGCCATATTGTTGGCTGTGGGATTTAATTTTTTTCAAACTCACCTAGAAAATAATTTTAAGTGGAACATTTTCCTGATCTACTGGTTTGTGTTCTTAAGTAACATCAAAAAAAGCTCCTAAATATTTTCCTCTTAAAAACTGTATTGGCTGTTTTTGTTTGGTGTCTTTTTCTGAGACACAAATGAAACCTGCATGTAGCTGGGTGACTGGTAAAGTTGCCCTGCATGCATAAGAGGAAGCAGATGCTTTATTAGGGCTATTAAACCCCTTACCTAACATCAATTACCAACTTAACCCAGAGTAGCATCGTATTTCTATCAGCCTTTTGCAGAATACGCGTCTCTCAAGCATCAGGAAGTCGTCTTACACCAAAGTAGAATTTATGCTTTAAAAAAAAATAAAAAATAAATCTGAATCTTCAAGTAAGGAATGACTATTTACTAAATTCTGTACGAAGCATACCTTTTAAAAGGAAAAAGAAATTAGTTTTTCTGCAAAAATACAAAGGTTAGCTGCTAGAAGTGCCCTCCTAGCTGTGGGTGCAGCTTACCTGGTCATAATGCAAATTTGCTCTCAGTTAGTGTTCAGTATGGCCACTAAAGCACAGAAAGTGCATCATCAGCCCAAATGCCTGATTATCTGTCAACTTTTTTGCACATGGTTGGTTGCAGTCCTGATTCAGGAGTAAGGAGAAAAGGGCTGCCTTCCTTAGGGAAAGAGACTGAAATCCTGCACAGTAAATCCACAGCCTATATTGATCTTAGTGGGGTTCTACTTGTATTATCTAACCTGAGCAGTCTAGTTCAAAGTGAGATCAGGTGTATCTGTATCAGTTTGCAAGAATATCAAAGCACTCCATTCAAAAAAACAAGAAGGCTCAGCCCAGCAGTGTTAATTGTAGTGGACTTCATTTACTTCAGATAAGCAGCAGGTGAGCATGGCAGCACTTGGGTTAGTCCTGATCAGTGCCCTTCTAGTTCAGAGCTTTTCACAACTCATTTGCAGGATTGAAAACTTGGTGCTGAGCAGGAATTAAACTACTGTCTATAGAAATTAGGTGGGGAATTAGTATATTCACTCAAATGTAATTCTATTTCTAATCCAGGTTTTGCAAAATAAATGACAAGTGTCTGTGCTTACATTCCAGTGACCTGTGCAGTGAGCACTAAACATAATTTTTCACACTTCATTGTTTAACCTTAATACAGAGATACAAGGTATAGAATGGGGACAGTCCTATAAAAGCTCTAAATCTGCCTGCCATTCATTCTCACAAATGATGTATTGGTTAAAATTGACTTTGATTACAACTGATATGGAAACATGTTTTTAGTACTGGAATAAATTGCATAACAGTTGGGAAAGCCGAAGTTGTTTGGGTTTTTTAATAAGTTTTGAAGAAGATTTCACTACTCTAGTCACTAAGCTTATATTTTCATATAAGTTCAGTTAGCATTTTTGTCAGAGAGTTTTGTCAGCAAAATCTTGGAAGATAATATCTTTTTAGGAACTCTGGCTGGGGGATTTTAATTTTTTTTTTCTTTTCCTGTAGCACTCTATAGTTTCTCCTAAGATCTTAGGTGCCAGTGCATTAAAGGAATAAAAGAATGTATTTGATGTATTTGGAAGGTAAGGAAAGAGATTATTTTGTACCCTACACTGTATTTTTCTATCATTTGAAATGTAAATTGATGTTCATATTACAAAGTTTAATTTATTGTTTAAAAGTGTAGACACCTCTTGATTGTATAATTTTTCTTTTTTATTTTTATAGGAATAAAGGGTTGGTTAATGTTTTCAGTAGAGCTTTCTGGGGATTTAGAGCTGTTTTGAACAAAAATATAGCCACCATTTTATGCATATTGGTTATACAGCTAATGGTGAAATAAAGCATTTTTTGGCTATATGGTTTTGCTGTGGCTTATTCAAAATAAGAAGTTACATCAAAACGTTACTGACCTTTTTGATAGGAAAGGAATCATCTAAGAAATCACACATGGATGCAGCTTGAATTTTATTTAGGCAATCAAGCTTATATGGGAAGTGTCTGGTCTATATACCACAGTAAAAAAAGGAAACCAAGCGAATCACAAATTCTTAGGAATATTTCACTTGCAACAAGTTTTATGAAAGAGGATTGTCTTGATTAATTGGGTGAATAAACCTTTGCAGTCATGTCATGCAAGGTCACATAACTGAGTGCAGATTTTCTTTTTTTGCTCTATGTATGAAATCTGCAGCCTGTCCTTCCTTTGGGATTTCACGTGTTCTCAGGATACTCACCAGGCATGTCTGAGTAATCTTCTACACCGTCTGTTGCCCCATGGTGGTTATCACATTTTCACAACAAATCAGAGCCCAGTGATGCTGTTCTTGAATTATTTCTGTTTGCATGCATATTAAAATGCAAGTTCATAAGTTTCAAAACAGAGAACACATTGAATGAAACACTAACAGATGGATAGAGCATTGACCTGAAAATATGTTTGGGATTTCCTTAAGAACTGGGATGGTTGTTAGCCAGCACTTTTTGCTGTTTACAAGGCGTGGCTCTGTGAACTGATTAGTCTTTTTAAGCTTGAGGCCAATAACCCTTCATGATGAAGTTATGAAGTCAATAAAATCTCAGTGAAAGGAAGTACAAGGCCAAAATCAAGAGCTCGGACACAGGATATGTGTGCACGTTGGAATCTCTTGTAGGTACATAGAGAGTTATCAAGATGAAGATTTTGCTGGAAATCCAAATGAAGCAGTTTATGGAAAGGTGTCTTCACAGCTTGATAGCAAGATAGGGTGCAAGAAGGGCCTTTTGGAGGAGATAAGGCAGAAGTAAACTCCCAGCTTGTAGCTGTATCATAGCTGATGGCTTGAGGGGACAAGAGGGCTTTAACTTGCTGAGTGTTACACGTGATTTTTGGACATGAAGTTGTTCCATTCCTCTGTACAAGGCAATCCTTTAAAATCCTTATGGTACTGGCTACCCCACAGAGGAGTGAGGTGCTCCACTGGGGAGCCAGGAATATGGAAGGAGTGCCTTTACATAACTCAAAAGACTCCTAATGAGCATCACAGGCAAGAGAACCTCCCTTTTAACAGTCTTGCTTGAATGTAACAATTGGGAATATAAATGTCAAATGGCATTCCCCAGTATATGTATTATTTTCATGTCTCGCTTTTTCATGCCTTAGTTCAGTGATATAAACATTTTCAAGCAGTGACTCAATTTAGCTTGTCTTCCTTGTAGTGCTTGAAGTAAAATATTTTAACTAATGTAATAAAAATTATCAATATCTGATTTCATGTTGATTTGGGATTAAGTTGGGGTTTTTTTGTCAGTCTTAGTATAATGTAATTAAACTGTTTAATGTACTAAAAATATATATCTATGCAACAGTGGCATGTGCAAAAGCCAATCTGCTAAGAAAACTTGTGTCTTCATTTTGAGTGGCAAAATTCCAAGTTCACAATTTGTTAAAATGAACCCTGTGAGAATAACTGAAAGTCATTTGGGAAGACTGGAGTCACTGCTGCTGGTCTCTGGGTTCAGAGCCAGTTCAGATTCCTAGGTCCATCTCTTATTCCTATAAGGGGCACCAGTATTCTGCTGGAGCATGATAAAAGGCCAGACTCCTGTACACTTGTGTACCCTTTTGTGGCCTGACACTGCTATGGGGAGCTCAAATACCTGCAACACTCTATTTTTGAGCAAAGGTGGTCTGATTTACTTCTGTTTGCAATGAGTTTAGCACCCACCCACAAAAGATGCAACATCATTTATAACAGGAACTTTTTGGTTCATTTGTGCATCAGCTACAGTTTAAAAATTAGTTAATTGGCACTGATAGGAAAAAGTTTCCTCAGCACTAGCTGTCTCTCAAGCCCAAGGGTTAATTGCTCAGGGACAGTCAGGTTGCACTGGCACAAGTGATGGTGTGAACTAGGGTGTCAGATGGTAATAATAGGATGGAAAGCTGTGTGAAAACGTTCACTGTATACTTTGATGTAGCCCAGAGTTCTGTGGGAATTGGAATGCTGATCGCTAATGGTTTCATTCCTCCTTAAGTGTAATTTTGGCCTTCAGAGCTTTGTGTGTTGGTACAAATGCCCTGTTCTTTTAGAACTGATGCATTCTCATTTAAATACTGAATATTATTCCTTGCTAAGTGGTTTGTCCTTTTTGAGCATGAGAGTCCTCAGCTCTGATCTGGGTAACTCTGCTCATGCATGTTCATACAAATGTCATGGAAATGTAGTGTAGCTCTTTAGCTTTGCATTTAATTATACAGATTCCAAGTTAGCATAAGCTTGCTGCCTTCAAATGGGGCCAATTTGCTTATGTATAATACTTAACCTAAAAGGATGCAGTGACTCCAACATTAGAGTAATGTGCCAAAAACTGAAATATATTTTGCCTATGAAGTTACTTGTTGCTGCCTCCTGACTGGTTGTGAGTGTTAATTTTTTTTTTTTTAGAAGAGTCAGGGCTGTGTTATTTTCATCTGTGCTGCTGGGTTGATTTTTTGTTTGTTTTGTGGTGGTTTTTGGGGGTTTGTTTTGGCCTTTTTTTTTTAGTTTTAGGAACACTATTACAAGAAAATCTCCTCACATTGTACTGCTGATGACAATTGCATTTTGAATAGAGGATATTGTTTTGTCCTTCTTGAGAACAGCTCTGTGATGTTGCACCTCTGATACCTCAGTAACTCTGCCTGCTCTCTCAAATGAGATTTCAGTGCATGAGCAAATGTTTCAAGCTGTCTCAGGCACCCAGCTGGGAAAATGCCACCTCTTAGGAACTTTCTTATACAGTGGATAATTCCCCTACTTTGGTAAGTAAAGCAGCAATTGAGGAGAAGTAGAACTTCCAGCTGAAGGAAAGTTAGGACTGAACACAGCCTGGATGCTATGCAGGAAACCTACAGAACCCAAGTATTATTAGACCTGCTGAAGACTGGAGGATAACCATTTATAAGAAGCATCCTACACTTCTTCCTCCTCCCCAGTCCCCTTGGATTTTTACTAAGAAACTGGCTCTCTCCATCAGTCCTTGTGGCAAGGAGTGCCACAGGCAGTCTGAGCTCTTTTTGGAGTGGGAAGATTTCTTCACTCCTACAAAGTCATCTGTTCTCTCATGGCCTGGTGCAGGTCATGCTGTTTTTTCCTGTTTAGCCTCTGTTATTCAACTTCACCCTCTATAGCAGCAACTGCTCAGAACTGGCCTGGCTTAAAACTCCTCATCTGTGTAACTGAGAAACTCCAGGTTGGCAAGGGCTCTTACAGGAGTCCTAAAGATTTGTTTAAATGGCATTACTTTCAAATATTATCTCTTTATCAAGACAGGAGAGGAAGGAGGTGTATATATATAGAGAGAGATAGATGTGTATGTGAGTACATATATAGAAAGACAAAACAGAACATTTAAGTGGATACAAAAATAGCTCCAAAAATGGGCAGAGAGTACATACATTGTTTGACATCTCAGCTGTAAGTATTAAAAAGGGTCAGTCTAAAATGAAGCTGGCCATACAGATAATATAAATAATGTGTATAAATAAGGGATGGGTTTTTTCTAGCATGCTACAGTAGTTTTTGTACTGAAGTAAAAACTTTATTCAAACTATTAAAAAATGTGTATGTAAGCTGGTTTTATTATTTATATGCATAGGATTTTGTTTTTCTAGATTCCTCTAATGCATGCATAATTTACTACTTCAAGTAACACTAAATCTTGCTTTATTGCCATCTGTGTAAACTGTTTACTCTTCTGTCATTACAAGGTTATGTAGATTGAGGATTATTTTAAGGGTAATGATTTAGGAAAGTGATTTCCTGGTATTTCAGGGAGTTTAGATGGCAGAAAATAGGGAAAATAAAATACTTTATGTAGCAATGATTACGTTCAGTGTATATTCAAGCACAGGTTTACACATCATGCCTTTTGCCCCAATCAAGCCAATTATTATTCAAGTTTGTAATCTGATACTGTTAGAGTGCTGATGCTGAGCAAATAACTATCAAATGCAATCCCACTTCCAATGAGCTTCCAGGTTAGTTCAGAGGAGAGACAAAACAGTTTATACATGCACAGTCAACCAAACAATGGTATATAAGGAAACAGGGGTGTGACACAAGGGTTAAATATGGGAAAAAATTACTTCTTTAATAACTGCTCAATTACAGAAACGAGGCAGATATAATTTCAGCAGATGTTTGAAGAGCAGAAGTTTAGCTGTGTGAACTGATGGAATTACCAAAGCATCCAAGTGCGAAGGGAATGATACTGCATGGAACCTGGATTATAGCAAGCAAGAGATTATAAAATCATAAAAACTGGAAGTACAGCACTGGAAATGTGCCTTGAGAGGAAGCCCACAGTGTAGAGCTCTTTCTGCAAAGAGAATTGAAACCCTGGGCACAACTTTGTTCTCACTGTGTTTCTGTTGCTTCATTGAAATTGAGCCTTGACAGAATTGTGCTAATTGTTTAAAATTTTTACAGAAAAAGGTCTTGGTAGATTCCAGTAGATTTCATGCATTCCCTGTTGGGGCAGTGGGGGGAAGCAGCAAGAGCTGAAGTTCAGCAGAAGAGGATACATTTTTTGTATAGCTCTCCACAGACCATGTACTGTGAGTGTCTTGTTGCTAAGCAAAGGTTGTTTTACAGTCCTGTGAGATGCAATTATTTGTATCTTTCTTCCAAGGTTAGGTGCAGAATTTCATGGCCACAGAGAAAAACTATTGGATGAGGGAAGAGAATTTAAAGGCCAAGTTGTGGTCCTCTTCCCATGCCAGGGCTGATGCCAGAATTCCCAGGCCGACTACCAGAATGATTTACCCATATTCCATGGGATGCCCTAACTGTGGAAAATACTCTGTGGAGCACAGTACTAGAGGATTTTCACACTAAAAATAACTGCATTGCTGGCTGTGGCTGGTGACAAGGAAGCAATATGTTTGGATGGCTGCATCAGTACGAGGCAGTTTGCAAGACAGTGAAACATTTGCTTATCCCAGGATTAATTTTTCTCACCCTTCTTGAGTGTGGCCAAAAAGAAGGATTCATTGCAGAGCTGCACTCTGCTCCCCCTCAAGCAGTGATTGTCCCTCCCTTATCCTAGTTTGCTCTCCACCACTCACAACACATGTGCCTCCCCTGCACATGCAGCATGCACTGCTAAATTCTGGTCATGCTGAGTGGGTAGAAGTGGGTGAGTTGCTGTTGTGCTGGAACAGATGGTGTCTGCAATGCAGCCACTAGTTATGTTCATGTGTTGTAGGAGGCTGCTAAAGGAAAAGGGGGAAAATTAGAGTTTTTGTTGAAAAGGTTGTATACTTTTAATTATTTGGATTGGATCAATTAGAAAGTTGAGGTTAGTTTGTTGGATTTTTTCAGTGGCAAGTGGTTGTGAGTTGTTTGGTTTATTTAGATGACATGTATTGAGCCCAGGTAACCCAAGGAGGAGAGAAATTAACCAATGATTTTTTGTGTCTCAATAGCTTTCAGGTATCCAGATATCTGAACCATAATCCACAACTTCCAGCTGTTCCCATCTTCTGTTATGTCCCTGTTACTTATTGCAATCAAGACCCCTACTCAGGTCAGCTGCCCCTTGTGCCATGCCTGCCCAGCCTGGAAGCTGCCCCCACATTGCCTCACAAGGAAAAGGCTGCAGCCACCCACCAGGTTTCTCCTGTGGATCCCTGAAATCTCTCAGCTCACTAGAGCTTCCCTAGTCCTACAGATCTGTCCCCAGGCAGCTGCAGCACTGAGATTTTGCACTCTTTACCACCCCCTGCCCCAGGGGCTGACATGCTGTGCCCCTGTCCTCAGAGACCCACCCTTCTCCATGTGGGGTGATAATTCGCATATGTTGTATGGTTTTCACAACTTAATTTTTTTTGCTGAGTGGTGTAAGGTAATTACCAGCCAGTTTCATATATTCGATCTCTGCCTGCACCTCCCCACACTCAGCTCTGTGTGGATGGAGGCTGACAACTCTGCCTTTATGAAACCTTTCCTTGCTCAACCTCATGACTAATGCACATAATTATTTTTAAAACAGCTCTGGATGCCACTGCAATATGCTTTCATGTGCACATAGAAATGTGTATTTACATTCATCTGGCATTTGTGAACCCCAGATTTCCTTGTAAACCTTTTTCCTACTGTGCTGTTTAAAGAAATGCTTTGTAGCACCTGTGTTGGTGGTGGGGAACCAGCATGAGTGATCTGGATGGCCAGACATAAAAAGCAGTGACTGTAATATATACAAATAAAGAGAAATATTTAAAGAGATCTCATTTCATGGCACATTATTAAGCTCCTGTATAACCAAAGTCCCCTGAGGTTCCTCTGTTTCACTCAGTGACCAATTATTTCTCCTTTCCAAACCTAGCTTGATGTGAAAAAAAAAAAAAATACCCAGCTCAAACCCAAAAGGGAAGGGATCACAAAAAAATCCCCAATCCAAGCCGAAAAGCCTCTCTCAGATTTTGTATTCTGGTATGGCAATGTGTTAAAAACTAGATTGATTTGATGTGGGTTTTATTAATGAGCTGGTGGTGTTGGTTACTTGTAACATGTTTGCTTACTGCATGTTCACGTATAGTTAGATGATTTGTTCAAGTGCCTTTCCAAGAATTGCAATTGAAGCCACTTGCTCTGTTATGACTAGACATTTAAGTAATTTTTCTAAGGACCATCTTGCTCTTCTGTTTCCCATTATCCAGTGCCATTTTTTCTCCAAGTGCTCAACAAAAATTTCTGGTCATTCTGACATGTTCTCCTATTGGCTGATGAGCACTCTGGGTACATTTCCTCAGGTTTAACCTGTTAAACAAGCTTTCTGGCATTTCCTACCTTACCAGAGTACTCTATGGCTGCTTCTCTTCTGGTATTATCTTGGCTCTTTTTACCATTTGCCTGGGTGTTATACTTCTGCCCATCCACTCCTAGCTGTGTCTTTTTTAGTGCAAAGTAGAATGCACTTGCTCCATTCCTCAGGGCTACCTGCTCTCTTCCCACTGAGTAGTGGCCTCTATTTTCTTGCAAATGTATTCATTTACATACTTTCCTGGTAATATTGCTGTTCTCTAGGCCTGTTCTGTGTCTTTGGCCTTTGACTTTACCCTTATAAATTCATGCTCTTCTGTCATGCTTCTCCTGAACAGCTTCCCCATGCCCTATTTTTCTATTCTTCTCAAGTTTCAGGCTGTTTCATAGCTCCTAGCAGAGCCAAGTTGCTCTCCTGCTTCCTCCGCACTGGCAGAGTGTGTGTGTGTGTGTGCGCGCTTTTAATACTGTTTCTTCAGAGAGCCACCCATCCTCCAAACCTCCCTCTTCCCATGAACTTGGCAGAAAATCATTCCCATAGTATCCCAAGAAGCTCTTGAATCTGTTGCCTGTTTCAGAGTTTTGTGTTGGGAAGGGAAAAGGTCACCAAAGTCTTCAGCTAATGACTTTATTTTTAAAAAAAAAAAATAATTTTAAACTCTATACCTAATGCTTGTTAGATGATCTGCAGCAGACCTCTCGTGTGTCCCAGGCTGCTTCTTTCATTTGCCTCACTAAGTAGAGACTTCTAAGCTTATCCTGTGTCCTGTCAGACTAAAAACAATATATATGTTTTAAAAAATATTGACATACCAAACTAATTATTTTACCCTTGCTTCCCCTTCTAATCAGGTATAAACTTATTCCATAATAGCCCAGCCACAGCTGTCACCTATCAAGTTTTTGGTATTCCAGTTGCTTTGAAATCACTTGCTTTACCTCCTTTAAAGTCTCACTTGAGGTCTGTTTGCTTTTTAAAGGGAAGGGAGCTTTTTTTAAAGGGAAGTTTTCCTCGGAGTGGTTTTATTTTTAAAATAAATTAAACTAGTAAGTAGTAGTAGTAAGTTAGTAAGTTTTTCTAAAAAAGTAGTAATTTTTGCTAAAAATTAATTCTAGGAAAGCTGTTGGCTTTCTTTGCAGTGCACACAAGATGTGGAGCACAGAAGGAACCTGATACAAAGGGATGGGAGAAGCTTCTGAGTGTGGCAGTGAGGCAGGGAAAGCATTGCTGTATCAGGGCAAGAGGACAGTGTGGGAAAGTAGGGACACCCTGAATAACCCTAATCTGCACTCGTATTTAACAAAAGAAGTCCAAACCCCCAAACAAACCAGCTAACAAAACCAGCCCACACCAAGAGCTCTGACTTGGCTCATTCATGCAGGCCTTTGAAGGAGCACACAGTAAATAGCTCTCCACCTGAGCCTCCCAGCTCTCCTGAGCCCTAAAGCTGCTCCAGTGCAGACTCCTCAGGAGGCTCCTTAGACCACATCTGCTGCTGCTTCCTGAGGAGAGAGGAGGAAGCCCAGCAGTGACTGATGCAACACTGGCAATGCAGCTGGCAGAGAAGGCTGAGGGAGCCTGAGTGTCTGGTCTGGATCATACCACAGCATTCACCTTGTGCCTGCTCTGAAGGCTGCTCATCAGAGCTGAGAAGCAAAGCAAGTGGTTCTACATTTTTGTTATTTAACCTCCTGTTTAGCAGCAGCTAAGCATAAAATCCCAAAAGGTTTCAGAAGAAGGTTATTGTGAATTAATGAGGCTGTTTTCTTTTGCTTTGCAGCCCACAGCATTGATTAGCTCAAGTAAAATATGTCATAGTGACATTTTATCTCTTCCTGGAAAATGGATCAAGGCAATTAGGAGGCTGGAGAAGCAGGCTACCTCAGCTGCATCCTGCCTCACCAGGGGCTCCTACGAAATCTCTTGGCACTTCAGGGCTGCTTGGATTTTATATGTGGATTGCAGTTGGGGGTTTTTTGCACATCAGTTTACTGCTCATAATAAATCCAAGAACAATCCAGAAGGATTTCTCTAGTCACCATGCCTCACTTTCAAGGGGGCAAAGTGGTAATGCATGCAGTGATAGTTTAATGCCCCAACACATTTTTTCCCTCAACTGGTGATGAAGCCAGGAGCTGAACAGCAGCCCTGTGCACTAAAAACCACTTGCTGTCCAATCCACCTGGCCTGTCTGCCATCGATTCCTGAGGGATAAAATGGAAGACTACTTCACTTGCTGTTTTCAAAGTGCAAGGTGAAAGCTGGCCCAAATGATTCCCATCGACATTTCTGTTGGATAAATTGGCCTTTCACAGTTATTGTGGAAAGTGCTAGCTATTCACAGGAGTAAAGAACTTCTCACCCTGAGAAAGAATATTTCCAATAAAAATAATGATTTTTAGTCAATCCAGGTATCATAAGGCTTCCTGAATTGCATTTGAGCTTTTACCAGGCAGGCTCTCTTTCCTGACATTGCCCATGGGGAGCAGCAGTCTTCCTCCTACCTTATACCCAGTGAGGAATGCTTTGTGTGAGCCTGAGTGGGAGCCCTAGTGTGCAAAAGAGACTAGTCTAAAGAATGACAAGGTACAGCTCTTATCAGGCCCTCAGTGGCACTTACAGCTAAAACCACTCCAGTATTATCTTTTTTCCAACCCCACTTTCATCTCATTTTCCATGAAAACTATTAACAATGTGACTTTTTTTCATCAAGCATTTTCCCTCAGGCTAGAAATTCATTTGCTGCCCTCTTGAAATTCTTGTTTGTTAGACCTCAGGGGAGGGATGCAATATCTGAGCCTGGGATACTGCAGTAGCACATGTACAATATTCTGACAAGCAATTGGAATCTACTGTATTTGCATCTCACAGCAGCTGACATTAATGTGCAAAGTTAGAATGGATCCAAGCAATATCATAGATTTATAATCAATACTTAAGCAGGTTGTTTACTTAGTAATCAGAAAGGCTAATGATGATTAGTTCTGTCTGGAAATACGCTGGCCTGCAAAAAGTAACATTTTTATCTCCTTGCATAAATGAATTATGTCTTAAAGCAGTGAAAGGCTTAAAAAGTAAACAAAATCTTTCCTTCTAGCTGTGTGTATGCTTCTGGAAGCCTTAGAGACAGTCTGTGGTTTTTTTGTTTTCTAAACAGCAATAAGTGCTTTGAAAGCTAAGCCTGTTGGAACACTTGTGCAAGCAGCCATTGGAAAGAAGAATGCTGTGAATAGATTGATCCAGAGCAGCAGTTTCAGCCTGGCATGGCCATTACCTGAATTGACTGCTGAGCAGCGCAGGCCCTTGTTCCTGCATTTATACAAGTGCTGAGTTGCTCCCCAGAGCCTGTGAGTGGGAATGGAGGGCCTCTGTGTTTCCTCTCCTTCCCGCTTTCCTTTCCCTGGTTTCTGGATGTACACAGTGCCTTGAGACAGCAGAGGTGCATGTGTATCCTAAGGCAGCAAATGGGGGATTCACAAAACCCCTTAGGGCTACTTATTTTCCAGCCTCTGTGCACTTTGTGCCTGAAAGTAGAATAGAACTGAAGGAAATATCTGCAACTTGTCAGAGCAGGGAGATGAGCTGCTCCCACAGCAGTGTGGCACCCAAAAAAATGGATGCTCAGCCAGCCCAGGTTACAGCATGTCCTTAGAAGAGCATTTTCCCATCCAGTGGAGTGGGATGACATTTTCCCAGCTACAGCTGGTGCCCAGGTTGATTCCGCAGCTCTTACAAAGGGAGCTGCCAGGATTTAATCCAGCCAACCCTCTGGTTAGAGAGGAACAAAGAGAGGAGAAGCAAGACACTCTGGGCCAGTGCACCAAGGAGTGCTGCAGCAAGGTCAGGCTCATCCCCTCTGTGAAGGGCAGAAGTGGCTCCAAGATGTGTCTATGAAATGCTGCCAGCAGGTAAAGCCAGCTTTGAGCCTGGTGCGTGCAGCATTCCACTCCTGGGAGGCTCCTCAGTCAGTGGTGGGATGGGCAGGGGAGGGCAGGGCATGAGTGGGGCCACTGGCACCTGGTGAATGTCAGAGCCCTGCTGGGAAATGCTCACAGACTTAAAAGCCTCTAAGTGTGGAGAGCACAGGTTTGCTACTCACGAGGATCGTTTCCTAGAGCGGAGGCTGCTTGAAAGGAGGGAAGAGCTGGCACTGCAGGCAGTGTTGGGGATGTTGCTATGGCCACCAGTAAAGTGGAGAGGGGGGGCATACAGGAGTGCAGAGTGGTGGTGATATGGCAGCTGCAAAGCAGAAATCTGTAAATCATCTTGGGCATAATTCTTGCTGATCGGCGGCATGGAGCAGCCCAGCCTCCAGCTGAAAACTCTAACAAAGTTCTACTCTTCTGCTGCATGTGAGCACAGCACCCATGCTGCTGGAGCAGAAGTGTAAAGAATGTATGTGTGTGTGAGTGTATGCATGGCCTGTGTCTGTGTCTGCTGCTGCATTGTTGAATGGGAATTTAGTTAATAACAGAAGTTATGCAACATTTTTTGCCTCCTTTGGTCCTCTGTAAGGTGCTGCCTGCCAAGTTGGTACTGTCTCTGCTACAGTGCACTGGGTTTGCATGTAGCTGGAAAAATGCTTTCCATTCCTGCACATTATTCACTGTAAGATGTGAATATTTTATCTAAGGCAGGTTCTTGATATTCACTTACATTCACTTTCTCTTTCTTTCCCTTTCCTCCCCCACAGCCCAGAGAACAGCTAAGGTGAAAATACAAAGTCAGTATCTAACTTGTCTGCTGCAAGCAAGGAGAGTGAGAGATGCTGATGGAGGCTGGCTGTAATTGAAAACAACTGTTGTATGGAGAAGTCAAGGCTGGTAGAGATGTAAAAAGCCCTTGTTGCTCAGTGCTTAGAAATATGTGGATAATTTATTCTTGGGATGAGACGTGCCACTGTTGAAGAAAGAGATGCAGGCAGCAGAAACCTCTTTTCTCAGAAAATCTCAGAGGTTTTCCAGCATTGAGCATCCTTTAATTTCTATTTCTGCTGCATGTAACATTTTGGCATGTAACAGGGGACACGTACTCAAGTCTAAGAACAGTGGCTGAAAGGTGACACGTCTCTCTAGAGCTTACAGACCTTACAAACCTGCTGGCTTCTGTAGTGCTTGAGAGAGAACTCTGTCACCATTCCACGTGTGGCTGTGTATGGCTGGACACACCACTTGATCCTGTGTAATCACAAGAATTTCTAAGTGGGAAATGCCTTTTGTTGTGCCAAATTGCCTTGCCATTTCTAATTGCAAAACCTTCCTTGCAGCAATGGGTAAGCACAGGGGATTCTCAGACAGCTCAGACAGGATGTTTTACAGATGTTGTGTGGTCTCTGCCACTTAATGTGATGGCTTAGTTTATTCAAGTGCAAGGCTAGAACAAGCAAATAACCCCTGGAAAGCCTTGCAAATGGCCAGCTCTAATCAGCAAGGTGGTCATGGGCTCATCTCAAAGCTCTTCTTGGATGGAAGCTGTGTCCTTAGGAAAGGAAGGGATCCCAGAGGCTGCCTAATCTTACATGTGGCATGAGTCTTCCTAACAGCCTCACAGCAAATTCCCAGAGAAACCCAGCACTGTGGAATTCAAATGGCTTCAAAAAAGAGGAGGGATCTTTTTGAGTCCTGAGCCAGACCTTTCATGTTTTTGTTAGTCAGGATGTTCAGAACAGAAATCTGCTGCTTTGAGAGCCTGGGCTTGGTTCTCTTACTGGGGCTGATGCTGTTTTTGTATATGAAGAGCAATCACCATAATTTCTGCAGTATCCAGGACAGACTTCCCTCCATTGACATTGGCAGATGTCACTGGTGGGTTTGGTGGCTTGATGTTAGTGGAAAAAACCCAGCCCTTACTTTTTTGTCCTGTGTAAAGACAGTGAACCTTTTCAAATGCACCATCTTTCTGGCTAAAATAGACCAGCTGGACAAATAGGCTATTCCCTCTCCTCTCCACTGACACATTGCTGGGGGTGAAGATTTGCTCTGTTTAGTCTGGTGAATAAATTGAAGAGGTGTGGGCTTCTTTTCTCATTGGTTTTTTCATCTCCATGACTTTGTTGTGGCAGCTGGTGTTTTGGAGCATGCACAGTCTTGAATTACAGCAGTTATCAAGTGTTCAGACTGCAAGGTCAACTCACTGCTGAAGAGCCAAACTGGTCTTTGAGTTTTCCTTAACTGATGGAGGGCCAACCACTCTTCAGTAGCAGAGGTGGCTGCTTGCAGGAAATAACTCATCAATAACTCAAAAACAAGTTTTGAGAGCTTGCATCACTCTTTTTCCACACAGCATGTCCTCTGCTCCCATTATTTCTCCCAGGCACTAGTAATTTCTTCTTTTCTGACCTTGCATGTCTTCCTTCTCCCAGAGGACCCAAAAGAAGTTCAACACAACGTGCTGATACTCTGTGCTCTCCTTAAAATTCACAATGCTGAGTAGCCAAGCAGCTGTACAAGGAATGAAACACAGAGCCTCAGTACAGATCCTAAGTGCTTTAATGTGATTGTGGGATTTTTTGTAGTTACAAACTCTTTCACTCCCAAGCTGCCTTCATGCTGCAGCTGTACAAGTGGTTACAAACATCACTGTATAAACACTCTTGGTTTTTCTAATTGGAAAGGATTGCAATGAAAAGCTGAATGTTGCAATGGCCTTTCACAGAAGCACAAATAACCTTTCAGAGGACAAGTAGCACATGACAGGATTGAAAATCCTTGTCCTTGTGCAGTCCCAGGTAAATGTAAGGGGTCCTGGCAAATATGTCAGCCTTTCCACTTGATAAAAAAACCTTGTCCCTATCCTCCTGGCACTGAGCCAAACTGTAGCAACCCTCTGGTTTACCTTTCTACTGAACCAGACCAGATTATCAGCTGCTCAAAGCCCATCTTCTTTTATTTATATGAATTTACTAACTTTAGAACAAAGGTCATCTCAAACCATGTACAAAGAAACCTCTTCTGAAAGAAAGTTCATTCCTTTGAGCCCAGAGTGGATGTTTTGAAGTGTTTCTGTCAAAATACAGGGAATAAACCTCCCAGCAAGCTTCCGCAATCATATAGTGATTTTTTTCAAAATAAGACACTTGATTTTAAAAGAAAGAAAAGACAGAAATATTAAAAAGCTCCATTCCCTAACAGTACAATATTTCTTTGAAGATTAAAAGCT
Source organism: Hylia prasina (assembly GCA_013397195.1). Lineage (NCBI taxonomy): Eukaryota > Metazoa > Chordata > Aves > Passeriformes > Sylviidae > Hylia > Hylia prasina. The sequence continues at coordinate 1,067,067 of VYXD01009094.1, read as the reverse complement.
TGTTCACTAGAAATAGACAATCTGACAGGGCCACCTAGTGATATCCCCAGTGACAAGGCACAGCAAGGACCGTGGCAGTTCCCAGCCTAATCACCAACCTGCCCCCTGCAGATGAGGAGGAACCAAGGAAGACAAGTTGGCGCCTGTGTTCCCAGGCACTCTGGGGTCTCCCTCAGAAACTGGCCTCAGAGGTCTCTTTACAATGTCTTGGCTCAAATAGAGCTCCTGGTCTGCATGGACTAATGCTGTTTCTAGGGAGAAGAAACCAATCATGGGCATTGTGAAAGAGCCTGCACCAGAACCCACCTCCCAAAGCTCAAGGTCATACCTGCTCTGGAAAGGAAGGCAAGCACATTGTTCTGAGGCTAAATTGTGACTAAACACAGGTTCTTTTATACTTCCCTTTTTTTCTAAGGCTATTTGGCAAACCATATAAACTTTATTGCTTTTTGCTGCCTGATTTCTCTGTGCCCATGCCTATAAGGGCAGTGTGGTTAGCACACTGCAGGCTGCAGCTTTGCCAGAAAACTTGGCACTTAGCTATGCATCAAGGAAAGCCCTTTATTTCTCCTATCAACCAGATGCCCTTCACCTCCTGACTCATGAAACTGTAAGTGAGATAGGATTCATGCCTGAGGAAGCAAGAAAAAGCCTTGGGACAACAGAGTTAAAGCACTGAGCAGATTCAGTGTTTCTCATGGAACTCCCACATGGGCTGTTTAGCTGGACACTGCGCTCACCTTTTGTGGGAATACAGGTGGGTAAAATCATCTTGGATAATAACCCTCAGCATTTGTGGCAGGGCAGTTATGAGCCCATTCAATGACTTAGATGGAGACAGGCCATGAGGTTTTCTTCACCTTTGAAGAAGCTGGCAAATTGGCCTAAGAGATCTTCAGTGTGTATTTTCTGCTACGAGAAAGCTGGGCCAGGTCAGCCGAGGCAATCTCTTTTGGCAGCCCACTGTTTCCTGGGACTGTGGGAATGTGTGCATGTTTTCCAAGGAGCAAATTTGGTTTCAGTGATCATCTGATGAAGCCCACGCTTCATGTGCAATCTGCCTTCATCAAGCATGACCAAGGACTTGCAGGGTCTATACTGAGAGCTGGCAGGGGCTCTGCCAGGGGTTTCTACTGCTCTGACAGGCCATGGGGATTTCTTTGGCAACAGGAGGAAGCCCCTGATGACATTTTATCACACCATTATCAAGGAGGTTGATGAAAATTCATTCAGCTGTCCTTGTGCTGGTTGTTACATTTCCTTTTTGCTATGACTCACAGTTCAAATAATAGCATAGGCCTGTGTGTGTCACGTTTGCACTTAACTTGTACAGATTTGTAAGTGCAAAGATATAAGTGCCCTGGGCTTTATTTGAACTTGCTTTTAATTATGGGGAAATTGAAATTAAACAGTCTTCGAGTTTCTTGCTCCACAAGAAGGCAGAATCTCAAAAAATTAGGAGTTTCATGCCGTGCTTCCTTTGCCTTGTTATACTAATATTTGCAGAGGAGTATTATGTTTGATCAGGCATTTGTCATTGCTTAGAACAAAATCTCCACTAGTAAATCTTTAAAGAGAATTTTTATTTTTTTTTTTTTAATCTGAGTTTTGGTCCTCGAAAGAAATGATCACGTCCCTTCTGTTTCCCAATGCTGTGGAAAATGCACAGTCACCATCTGTTTTGTAGGACAATGGAGCTGCAGAGATGGATGCTGACTGGTTCATCCAGGACTGATTCAACAGCAGTGTCAGACAAATGACCAGGACCCTGACTCTGTGGCCTGCTCTAGGAGCTGGCAAGACTCTGGGTTGTGAATGGTATGAGTCCCATCAAGTCTTCCTAAAAATAACATTTTCCATGATTTCTGGAAAATTATTTCTCTGGTCAGCTGTTGTCCAGCATGCTTCTCTTTTCTGTCTCCTGCGTGTAGGAACTGCTTCCTCTGGAGTCTGGGATCTGAGTTACCTGAGCGTGTCCAGGGTGTGCTGCAAACCTCAGATGCCACACAGCTAAAAACAAGCAGCAGTCACAACTTCTGTTAAGGGTTTTACTGGGGCACCCAATATTCGCAATATTCTAAATACCAATGTAGTAACCCAGATACATGATCCCAGACCAGCTTCAAATATTTTGTATCAGAACAATGTAAGCTGATTACTTTTTCCTCAATTCATTCAGCTTTATTTTCTTCTAGGTAAGCAGAATTGCAAGAGCTGGATTTGATATTTAGCTAAGTTCCACATAGCCTGATGGGGCTAATGCAAATGAGGTGCATGGATTGTGATCATCCCTGCAGAAAGAAAGATGGAAATGTGGCAGGTCACAACTATGAGAGGTAGGGAATCACCACATTGCTGGGGTCCTGTGCATCTCCCAGGTCCATACAGAGTTCAAGCAGTGATTAAGACCTATAAACTCCAAAGTAGACAAGGACTTTGACTGTGCTACAAATTAGCCATGAAATGCTTCTCTTTCCATGGTTTTATTCACAAATGTCACTGCTGTTTTTTCAGTGGTCGCAGGAGATATCACTCCTGGACTAATGTTGTTTATGTGGCAAGACAAAACCAAACCATTTGTGCTCAGGGATGTTCTGCAATGCTGCAGCTGCCACAGTGAAACCCTGGCTGCACCAGGAGAGAGTGCGCTGGATCATGGGCTGGACCAGAGGAGAGTGAAGAATGAATTCCTGTGAGATATTTTGGCATTGTAACATAAGTGGGCTACTGGACTTGGGCTTGAGCACTTGGGTTTAAATCTATTCACTCACACAGCTTCCTTTGTCTTGGAGCAGGCAGCTGTTCAGTGTCTGCCACAGCAGCACACCAGCCTTGCAGTAAGATGCCATGCTGTGGTTGCTGGTGGAAGGGCTGAGGGATGTGTCCTGCTCTGCTGCAGGTGTGCTTGATAACCCAAATAAAGCAGCAAGGTCAGTGGCCAGCAATGCCTGGAACCTGGACTGAGGTCCTTGGGCAGGGCAGCTGGCTGGGTGTGAATTTTAGGCAGGTGGGCAGGAATGGAGAGCTGTGACTCCTCTTGGATGAGGTGGAGTTTCCCCAAAGCTCCTGCCCATTCATTCACCTTGTGTCTGTTCTTTCACCAGCAGCCAGAAAGGTCAAGCCTTGGATACGGATACACACAAAGGCTTTCCTGCACTTACCCCTACTGTCAGAGCAAAAATAGGGAATTTTGCCTGCCACTGTCTGAAACTATTTGAGAGAGAGAGATACTATCAAAGCTCTCTTTGCTAATGGAGGGTGGTTTGTGTTTTATGTTGCCCTCTGAAAAAACCTGCATTTGACACCCAAGGAATTACAACAGTGTCATGCTGATGTCTTTCTGTTGCTGTGACACCTTGAAAATAGGCTAACAAAGTCACACTAATTCTTCTTTTTACAGTCAAATTGTCCCCTTGTATTGGCTTTCTTGTACATGCCATTTTATAAAAGTCTGAATGACTTCATTAGGCCAAAAGGCTTTTCTGTGGCAGTTATGCCAGGGAAATTGCAGGCTCTTCTTTGAATTTATAATGCAGTAGGGTTGTGGTGTAGGAAAGGATGTGCCATAGGCCACCCAGTATGCTAAATGACACCGGGCAGGCCACACCAGCAAACCCAGTGTCATTTTATTCCCAGTCCATCTGACCTGCTGCCCTGGATACAGCATCAAGCTGGCTTTATCACCTGGCTTTGCAGAGTTCCATCTTCTTTTCCTACTTTTCCTGTGACACACCAGAGTTGCATTGCACAGAGGTCACTTGGGGGAGCAGCCCCAGATAAGGGACAGGGGAGAAGCAGGAGGTCAGCAGCATTTACTGCTACAGGATCTTCTGCCCCAGACCTAGCAGGACTGAGTGATTAGTGTGCCCCAAGTAAACTGGGACATGACTTTTCACAGGGCAGCTCTAACCTAGAATACATGGCTGGGAATGTAAGCGGAGAGATTCAAAGAAACTAAACCCTTTGAAGCAACTTGTCCAACCCATTCTGAATGTATGTGTGTATGTGAGGGTTGCTGGCTTTTCTTGAAGAGCCTCTTCTCTTCAGATTGGTGTATGTGAAAATTGAAAAAAAACCTCCAACACTTAATACAATTAGCCTTAATATTCAAGAGCTAAAAATCTGCCCCCACTCCCCCCACTCAAACCTGTGAGATGTTTTCAGCTTACTGAGGCCTCCCTGGCCCAATGTATCAGGGTGTACAATGTGTGGCCAGTGAGAATGCACAGCACCAGATCAATGTTCCTGATGCTTCTCCCTGCTGCTTGCAGGGAGGCAACCCTACTGCCTCACATCCTCATCCTTGTGCCTGTGCAGATGTACCTGGCATTGGTAATCAAATCTGGGATTTTCAAGCAGTTTGTGAAAAGGGGCAGAGCTGTTTTTCCAGAGGAAGGAAACAATGGGAAATGAGCAATAATTCAGTGGTTTGACCTTGCCCTGACTGCGAGAGGCCCTGACTCCCAGTGTTCAGAAGTGAAAAATGAAAATATTTTCTTTCACAGGTCACAGAGTAATTGTAAAGAAAAGAACCATCCTGCCAGCCTTAAGCAGGTGAGATGTTCAGGCCTTGGCTGCCACTCCCTTGCTATCACATCCAGCAGGCAGTCCCATCTGGACTCCAGTCAGAGGGAAAGGGCTTGAAAGCATTGGGTGTGTTTGGCAAAGAGACCCAGCTCCAACAGCCACTGCAAGTGCTGTTCACCTGCAGGAATCACACCCCTTCTGCTTCCTTCTCTCACTACAAGGTCATGTCCAGGACATATCTCAGCCAAAGTTTTGATCTCTCAGGTAAAAATTAACAGATTTTAATTTGTACTTTTATCTTTCCCTTTTGGACATTACCTGAAATGCTTTTGCATGCTGCTTTTGCAGCACAGATATACAAAAGATAAAGCAGAAAATAGGAAGAAAAAAATTACCAGGAATTAGGTCAAAATCACCTGTGTGGAAGCAAAGAACTAGATAAGCAGTATTGCCCACAGCAGTTAAAGATATTAGGGGGATGCATTTGATAGAAAAGTATTTTCATTCAGCCATTCAACAGAGTGAGTCCAGTGTCAATATAAAGACTAATTCAGAAAATAATTTCCCTCACTCTGTTTGGAAGCTGATGTGCACACTCATATAAATGTGTGTGTGCTGATTCTGTGTGTATGCCTCATGCACCAGTGTTTTATTTTCTTACTGCCTTTCAGCTGCATATTAGACAATGAAGCTCTTTGCTTCATTTTCTAATTAATCAGCGTCTGCAAATGTCATGAACCTGTTATTCATTTTTTCCAGTCACTCATGCAGATGGTAAATGGAACCCATCCTGAAGAGGGTTCCTCCCTGAAAGCCTTTGCCATGTCCCTGATGACCTAAGGACTTGGGCTTTATGAGGCTGATGGCTGAACCTTCCCTATGGCCATTACCTTTGTGGGTGACAGGTGACAGAGTAAATTTCTCTCTTAAAGCACCTTTCCCACATCTCTTCCCTCAGCATCCTGGGCCCTCTGAACCTTCCTGAGTCTGACAGAGCTCAACATTAGAAACTCTTGAGGCAGCACTGATGCTTTACATTTCTCTGAAGACAGGGAGGTGCTTTGCTGGGTGGGGGTGTAGAGTTTGCTGCAACAACTTGCATAATTTGATTTCTTTAAAAGTCTTACATTCTGTGCTGACAACTACCACACCCAAACAAGGCTATTCTTTGATATGGTCAGCACTTAAAGCCACATGTCCTGGAGTAGCCTATTTAAAAAGGTGGTTTGTATCAGCCCAACTTCTTGTGGAACTCACACACTTATCCTGTGATACCTTCAAATTCTGCCTTAGCTCAAAAGAAGATAAACAGAATTTGAATGATTAGCTAGATACTTGCTCACTTATCTGATGAGCTGGTTGACAAAGTCTTTCTATCTTCTGTAACATTTTGGTTTCTTTTTAGATTTTTTTTTTTATTTTTTGCTACTTGCAGATTGTCCAGAGATCGGCACTAAATTCTTTATTAAAATACAATGGTGTCTCTTCTGAATTGATGTACTCAATTCTGTACCTAGTATGATTTGGAAACAGTTCAAATTACATGCCTTTAATGTGACAACATTTTGTCTGGTTTTCCACCTTTCTCCATTTTCCTCTGAAATGCACCCAAAATAGCTCAGGGTCATCAGAAAATCTTGGAAATGGAACTCAATTTTCAGCAGTGGAGAACTCGGTGTGTTCTCTTCTGCTTTTATTTTAAGCACTCATGTAATGTTTAATTGAGACCAACACGGCTTCATTTTTAAGCCAGTGTTTAGGTATTGATGCCAAACTGTGAAAGCTTCACACAGCTCTGTTATTTTCTGTATCCAATGAACTCTGGTCCCACCCAAAAAAATCAAATCTTTCTTGAGTGGACACCATCTCCTGTGCTGCTGAACAGGCTGCTGGCACTGCCTTGTTCCTGGAGCCCGATCTTCCTGTTACATAAAATATTTGCAGATTTCAAAACCAGTTTAAGAAATATTTCTGTTATTTTTTCTAATCCTTAAACCAGTGGCCTGGGACTTTGCCTAGATTGCAAATATCAAAGAGCTGATTGAAACAGCTCTGGACTCTCCTGACCTCCTAAGGAGCGCTCTGTAATCCTTTTGTTATGCAGGCATTAGTTTCTCCTGAGCTACGATGATTCATGGATAGGAGAGGATAGCGTTTTGTGTGTGAACCAAAAGCTGCATGGTTTCTTTCAGGAGGCAGAAGTTCCTTTGGGCCTTATCAAGAGGATGATGACTGGGTTTGTCACCTGCAGCTTCACAGCAGTGCTACTCCTCATGGGCTGCAGTGGGTCTCACTGCTGTGCATGCACCCAGCTGTGACTGCAGGGTAAGTCTCTGTTTGTTCCCAACCAGATGCAAGACTGTATGAAGTAACAAGGGTGGCAGCCTCCTTTCACACTCCCTTTTCAGAAATAGGCTAGGGCACAGCTGCTTTTGCCACTTGGTTTAGACTGTGGCAGGGAAAGGGGAGTGTGTCCTCAGAAATGATAGCCAAGAACATTTTCACTGCCCTGCAGGTCCCTTCCATAGGCATCATGTGCTGCATGTTGAGCATTCCTATCCTACAGAAGAAACATCAGCACACTGTGGTGATTGGGGGGGGGAAAAAAAAAAAAAAAAAAAGCAGCCCAGACCTGTGTGAAAATGCCAAGTAAATTAAGGCCTTTCATCAAAGCAAGTCAGTCTTGACTCATGGATTTTAATTAATTTAATTCAATTCAATTCTGATTAATAGAAACTTTTAATAACTACTATGGCTATTGAGGGGAAAAATAAGGGGCTGAAAAATAAAATAAACCCTGAGAGAAATGTCTTGCTTCCCCTTTCCCCACACTGATCTTCAGTCCAACAGCTCTCCTCCACCTTTCATGGTCCCCACTTCCCTTTCTGTTGCACTCAATCCCTCCCTGTCCCTTTGAGTGGGGTGGCAGGTGACCCATGAGGCTGGGCTGGTGCACAGCAGGATTTTTTCTGCTGATCCATGCCACCCACTGCTCCTCATCCCGTTGTGGGTCCTCCATGGGCTGCAGTCCCTCCAGGGTCCTCCTCAGCAGAGATCCACCACACAGGTGTGTGTCTCCAGACCTTCCCCCTGCTGCTTGCCTCCCCTGTGTTATTTCCCCAAATTTTGGAAGTCACAGCAGTAAAGTGTTGTTGTCCCTCTACTGTCCAAATCTATTCTCTTCTGACACATGAAGCCTTTTATTCAAATAAGGTTATGTCTCTTTTCCTTGACCCACTGCACTTTGTCCACACTGGCTCAGAGGTTTTCTTCCCACATTAGTGAGGGTCTTCAAGTTTCTTTTGGTGTTTCTTTTTCCAGGTGGAAGTGCTAACCTTGTAAGATTTAAGCTCTCACTTTGACAATTCCTTGCTGAATAATTCGTATTTTGACACACATCAAAACCTGTCCTTTTCAAGTATTCAAGGCACATTTTAAGTGTATGACTCTTAAATATCCTCTCTCAGGTTTATGTGAGAAATTTGTGGAGTGTGTGCTCAACTGAAGGAGCACTTCTCTGGAGTTTTCTGTTGAAATGAAAAGATGTGGATGTTCTCTGGAAAATACCAACTGCTCAGCACGTAGAGCAGTACCCCTGAGTCTCTGTGATGCAAAAATAGCTGCTATCTCTTTTCCTCCGTTCCTCTTAAGGGACTCAAGACACAGCAGTTTGTTTATATTGATTAATTAGTAACTGTGCAGCTTGCAGTTTTCCAACTAACTATGAGTACTTAATCAAAGATGGCAAAGGATCGTAGCAGAGATATCTGCAAGGTAGTCTTGTAATACAAGGAATGATTTTTTGGTAATGAGTTCACTGATAGAACCATGCTTGCTATCTACATCTAGAAATGGATAAGGAGCAATTTTCTTGACCATCTAATAATGCAGGGAAGATACTTGCAACATTCAGGTCAAAATTCCCCAACTCTGTTGTTTGTGTTTGGATACAGGTATTAAAATGCTCCTCTTTGGTGGGCTAAGAAGTTTTTGAAGATGGAAAACACTCCAGTCCATGACCTCCACTCCACTGATCCAGAAATACACTTTTGTTATGCTTCAGATATTGTGTCTTTGAGAAGAGACCTCTCATCTTTATCTCCACATTCCTAGATCCTTTTCAGCCCGAGTATGTTGGTCCTGTACAAATTATTGTTACAAAGCAGTTTGGTATAAAGCAAACACCCTTCCTGACTGAAGCAAAATGTATGTGCATGGTCAATGAATTCATGTTGTCCTGAACTAATGGCCATCCTCACAATGGTTTTGGAGGAGTGAGGAGGCTGACACAGGCTGCCACTTTTACAGATGGGCTCTTCAGAGACTGCTCCCACATGTTGGACAGCACAGCAGGCAAGGTCATCCTTGCTGTAGTGTTGTATATGAAATCCCTTTCCAAACACACATAATTGCTCATAGTTGTCCTGGTGGAAATGATCTGTGTCCCCTTCTGATGCAGTTAGCTATCCTCAGAGGGCTCAAAACAGGCAGAAAACAGTGGGCAGTCTGCCCATTCTATGCCTTGAACATGAGGTCCTGGGCACAGGGCACTCATACTGCAGATGCCCCCCAGTAGCTGCCCTCTGGATGTTGCAGTCACCCTGGGGTTCAGGGAATCACTGTGAGCTGCCTGCCAGAGGCTGGCAGGAGGCAGGCATTGCTCACCCCTCTGCACCACTGTTATTCCACCCATAAAAATCCCCTCTGTCCTCAAGCTGTTCAACAGGGCTGCTCACAGGCAGCTCTCCCACCAGTGCCAGCTGTCTCCTCTGCTGGTTTCCTTTATGGTGTGGGCACAGCTGCACCATGGTTTCAGCAAGTGCTCAGCCCCTGAGCCTCTGATTTTTTTCACTTTCAGCTCTTGAGAGCTGGGCATTTGCTTATCTAATCTGAGGCTTGTTTTCTGAAACTTACCTCCGTTGAAAAGTGGCTTTTCTGTTAAGTCCTTTGATCTACATTGTGCTGCTTTGGGAAAGGCTGGGCCGGTCCTGTGTTGCTCTGTGTTACTTCAGTACAGTGCTGGTTGCTGTACTCTGATTTTTCTGGATGGGTCAGAAAAAGATGGTAGCAGGTCTCATAAACTCTAAATATTAGATTTTCTTTTGCTGCCCCTCATGAGGATTAAATCACAGGAAAAATGTTCTGTACTTGGAGCAGGAGCCCAACCAGTGTCATGTGTCTAGAAAGACACACTTGCAAATCCTTTTTCATCTAAATCTCAAGGATAAAGTAAGTAAAAGAAAAAAACCACCAAACAACAACAAAACCCCCCAAAACAGAAATAAAAACCCCACAATAAAAACACACCAAAAAAAAACCCCACAAAAAAAAAACCCCAAACAAAGAAAAATACCACAAAAGGAAAAATACCCCCACAGATTATCTCTGCTGTATATTAATATCTGAGCTGCTTACTTACACGTGTAATAGCTTGGGACCTGACTGTGCTGCAGTCATTGAACTTCATCTTAGGGATGAAATGAAAGTCGTTTTTATGAAAATTTTCTCTGACCCATCTACACACAAAGTCACTGCTGGATTTTTTATCTTGTCTCCACATCCTGCTGAGATAGCAGTGCTGAAGCCAGAAGTTGCTGCAATGAAAGGTTTTGCTGTCTGTTCTGTCACAGTAAAGGGTTGTGGAAAGGAAACATTTGAGGATGGTGACTTCAAGAAGTCATCCCAGCATTAGTTTCTGTTGCAGGAGTGCCAGACATCTCTTAAAAATCAGCTCTCACAGCCCTTGGAGATGATATTCATGGCAGACAGATCCAACTCCAACTTCTATGTGCTTTACTAGCAGTAAAGAGACTTATTTCCTGAAAACTTTTGGCTTATTGTTTGGAATATGTTTGCAGGGAGAAAACAACTAGAAAACTTTCAATATACAACAAATGGAGCTGGATGTAGCTATTCGCTGCTGGTTCTGTTCTTTCAGCTGCACCAGTCATGGGAATAAATCAAACCTGTTTCAAAGAACACACTCCTAGCCCTTAGATGTAGAAAAGCTTTATAAATTCAAAGTGCACCTTGAGAATACTGGAGAGCTTGTAGCAAAAATTTGCGCAGACCTGTGCAAAACATCCCATTCCCTATAGCCCAGGAAAGCAAATGGTGCAACCTTACCTAACATTACAATTGACTAACACTGACAGCTGAAGATAAAATGAAATGATCACCTACCAGTGGAATATCTGAGATCTTTGAACATGTTGCATGTTGGCTTCTTAGGAGTCACCTCTGTCTGCTGAGCATTTTAAAGAATGGAGGTTCTTCATAAAGAAGTGGGAGGACATATCTGTTCTTCCCCCCTAGCAGCTGTGTTGTGTCATCCATTACATATGAGAGGCCAGTTTTGCAACTGGTGCAAATGACTGCTAACTCTCTATTGAAGAAAATAATAAGATCATTCTGATTTATTCCAGCAGGCTTTTATTTAGTCCATTCCTGTCATGAGTCCATTAATAGATGAGTGTAGGGACCTTAACTTTTAGGGATTTTCATGGCACAAGCATGCCAGGGAGCTGTACTCTCGTGAGTACCCCACTGCTGTATTCCAGCCCTTGCCATAAAAACTGCTTTGGGCAATGGAAATACCATGGCAGAACCAGAAGGCACCAGTGATTTACCAGGTTATTATGACAAGAACAGCAGCCAGCTGAAGTGCTCTTTGCTGTGGGAGGAGACTGAGCCAAACCAGCTGAGCAGTCAAGGATATGAAACTGGGGAGAAATTGGTACAGATTGGTCAAACTTTCACCCCAAAACTGACTCCACTGAGGATGAGAAAGGTGGATTTCCTAAAATATGAAAGGAACGACTCCTGCTGCCATCATTAGTGGCTGAAGGCAAACACTCATGTGGTAGAATTAACAAAACTACTACCTTTATAATGCCATGGTTGAAGGCTCTCGAGGGAAGACAGTGACTCATGGACTACTCTTGCTCATCCTTTTCAGCCCGAGCAGGGGAAGGATGTGTGCAGAGGTATGACAGATTTGAATCTCAAGCAAGTGGGAGAGGTACCCTTCTTCCACATTCCAACTTCAATGTCAGGAACAAATTGATATGCTGGTCGATTCCAGGATTCTAAATATGACTGTTTGCATTAGTAAATTAGGTAGCCTTATTTTGCATGAATTTTCAAGTTTGCTTCTTATTTCCCCCTGCGTTGTAAAAATAAAAGGTCAGAAGTAGAGCTGAGCAAGGAACTTAAGCATGAAGGGGAATGAAATTGATATCTAAACTAAAAATTTGGAGGGAAAAATAATTCTCTTGCATCATCTTTTTGTTTGGTTGGGGGTTTTTTTTACGTTAAAATGAGGTGGGGAGAAAAGCTCACCAGTTTGACTCCAAAGAAGGCCTTTTGTATGAAACATGCTCTGTGAATTTTGGGGGTTATTTCATTACTTTTTGGATGCATTTTCACAATTTATGTTTAAAGATTTTATGCCCAGGTGATAATATAAAAGGATTATTATATTTTTATTGAGAAAGCCAAAACAAACTGCCCCCCTAATGTCTTTGTTTTTAGCAAAAGGTGTTAATTTGATTTGCTCTGTATTGCTGGTTTCTTCTAATAGATATTTGTGTTTCTGCTCAATTTTTTTATGTCTACATCAATGCAGGCAGAGTCTAGTAATAAAGAAGAGAAAAATAAGGATCTATTTTCATAACTCTCAGAAGAAATTTCTAAAAACTTGTCTTTCTGCTTTCTAGTTAATTGAAACTTTCTTCCCTTGATGCACTATTTTCAAGGGCAAAACCAAAGGGCATCTTCTGGGCTCAGTTCCCATGAAGAAATGTGCATGATAGTCACTGCCCACTGCCTGCAAATGTATTTTCTCTCCTGGCTTTTTTCAAATATGTTTGTTATTTTTTGTTTTGTTTAATCAACTGTTTTCTCATCAGTTTTATTTATGCAGTTTAACAGGCACACAAATAGCTGTATGTAAACTATAACATGAAATTACCACATAGCCAAATTTCTGTTAATACAACAAAGTACGTGAATCCCTTCTTCTCCTAAGCCCCCCACAACAATCCCAACACCAAGGGAAAATAAAACAAAAATCCAAACCAAACCCCACTGAACCTCAAACAAACAAAAAAACCCAAAACCTCACAACAAAAACAGAAAAGCCAAAGCCCAATGAGTCTTATCAATATTTAGAAAAATAAAAATTACCCTAGTAATGTGCATTAGAATTGAAACTCTTCTTGTTCCCTTCCACTTGAGGAACCAGACCTCATCTTTTTCATGGTGGTGTCTTACAGAAAGAAAGGTAATTCCTCAGGCAACCAGATCAGATAAAGGACCTTTGTTAAAAACTTATTTATCTTTATTGCTTGGAAATATGCTGAAATTGCAGCAACATGTCCCATGATAAATTTACAAACAGTTGTGCCATTGCTTCTCACTGTGTATCTACACAGACTCTTTAGGTGTGAAAATAGATAAATCCTGGGTAAAGAAATCAAAGGGTTTGCTGTCTTGTAATAAATGGCTTAGAGAAAGGTGAGGCATGCCATAGTGCCTCTGTGTAGGGGAAATACTTCTCTGCAGTTATATTTTAGTTACTGACACACACTGATTTGTTAGAAGAACTTTATGCCTTAGGGCGTGGGTGGAAAGCCCAATGACAGGAGTACTTGCATACTTTCCCAACTGATCTTCCATGTGATGGAATAAAGACAAAATCTAGGTACATACACTCTGGAAACATAAAAATGTCACAGAATTTGAAGGGTTATAAGGACAAGGGAAAGATCAGAGCAAGACAGAGTGTTTTTCACAGTGTCATGCCACAATCCCATGAAGAATCCTTACGAATTTACTCACCAAGTTACACCTGCTTTGAAACAAGGGTGTCAGTCAAGGACTCTGTTGTACCATGCCCTTCTTAGTTATTTGCTGACATTTGATTACTGAAAACCAAATGTATATCTTTTTGTGGTTTTGTACATCCACATTCTCTGAACTAAAACATATTAACTTAAAAATTCTGGAGTTTGATTTTTATCTCACTCTTGTGCTTGGTTCTGGAAAATGGTCCTTGGTTCAGTCTACTGAACTGTATGTCTACCATAAATCAGATGTCGTTTTTCAACTAACATCAAATGTTCTTATTCAGAGGAAAAATACTTAGGTGAAAAATGGATGTAACCTCCCCCTCTACTCCCATCACATTTTCCATTGATGCCTCCCAGTGACGAGAAATGCACTGTTATGTACATTTCTGGGATTCTGTTTCTGGAGGACATTTTTTGGCTTAAGTGCTCCTCTGGTAATCCATATTTAGCTGTATTTTTACCATGAACCTGATAGTCAAGAAAATGCAAATCCCCAGCTAATGGAAGCCTCCTTTGAGAATATCCTGCTTTCGAGAGAAACTGAAGGAAGCGCAAAACAAACAATACACTTTCTTTACTGTTAAACATAGAGATTGCACCATACTTCACAAGGTTTTTCTTTGCACATTCCCCTAAAACTAAAACTAACTTCATAACCGGAGAAGACATCGCATTTTTTACTTCCGTGTACATCTCTCCACAGTGTAATGAGTTGCTGTCTATTTCCATATGAAAACCCAGGACACCACTTGGCCCAGGAGGTTGTACTCACTTGACCTAGGGCAATGTGGGTGTGGAAACTTGCAATGGAAATGTCCACACTGCCTGTGCTGCTGCACAAGGAATGTCCCTGCGGAGAGCGGAGGCGGTGCCAGAGCTGAGCTGATCTCATGCTCTGCTTGGTGAGGGGCTCTGCTCTGCTTAGCAATAGTAGAAAAAATACCAGGAAATATTTTCTTGGGGTTTCACTTTTTATGACAGCCTTTATAATACTTTATGTTGCAAATTTGTGTTAAGAAGGTTCTGCAAATGAATATTGCCTTAATGTGAACTCCTAAATTTTTCCCCAGGGGGAAGTAATGTGTATTTCAAGATATGTTGTAGTCCTTTTCTCAATATTTTTCTCTCATGAAATCCAGTATAACCATTCTTTATTTTCTGGATTGCTGCTTCTCTTTGCTACTCTCCTCTTCGGAGAGAAAAAACCCAGGAAATAGGCTGAGACATGGATGAGGAGAAATAAAACAGAAAGTCTCTCCCAGGCATAAGTTGCATTTTTTGAAATTGATACATCTGGGAACATCCAAAAAGGAAATATGACAATATGTGATTTCCCACATCCCTGCTTCTGACAGTCTCTAATGATGAGTATTCAAAAGCATTTTAAATTCAACCTATAGAGTATCAGAAAAAGATAATTATAATTCTGAGGTTTTAAATTGCTTCCCAGTAAGATCCAGAGGGGAATTCCAGGTGGATCATGCTTGTCTTTTAAGGGGTGAGTGAAGGACAACAACTGGATTTTAAATCATGCAGTTTTCAGCTGGTTTTGAATTAGGATGTACTTAAAAGCACCTGAACTACAGCAGGGGTGGTGGGAAGATGTTTCTCTTCAGTGTGGTATGGGTCAAATGCAGACTTTGACCTTGGATTGCTGCCATTTAGGAAGAAAAGAGACTTGAGCTCAGGTATCTCCTCTAGGCTTTCCTTTAAGAACTTGGCGTCGTGATGACAGATTGAATGTCAGCTGGTTTGGATGGCACCTTAGACTATGGGGATGAGTTTCAAAGATTTGCTAACTCCAACTGGTTTTATTCAAGTGTGTGTATTAAATAGGTGCAAAAGGATTTTATTCACCAAGATCTTGTGTGGACTTAGAGAAGGCAAGATGAGCAATGTGCATTTGTATATTTTATATACCTCTGTGTGTCTGCATGTGTGTGTGTGTGTAAAGGCATAGGAATACTGGCAATTCTCTGTGTTCACTCATAGATGGCACTAGAAATTCTTGTAATTCCTGTCTTTGGAAAGTAAGTAAAATATTTTTTTCTTTTCTACCAATAGATGGAAGTAGTAGTGTCTTCGCTACTTATGGACTGACTCAAAGAGCAATGCTTTCCTGTTCCTACCTCTACGGAGTTAAAAAAGTAAAATGCAAGCAAACAATCCCCCATATCCCATTTTCTCACCAACACCTCTCAAAGAGCAACTCTCTCCCCTAAAGCAATAAACAATATTGAGTTTCTTTCATTACACAGGCAGAGCAGGCTACCAGAAGCAGAAGAAGAAATCTGTGATTTTGAAGGGAGGATGCTGGCATTCTGCTGTTCCCAAACAAGCTGGAGAGGCAGATAGCCTACCTCTATCCCTCATTTTTATAACTATCTTTCCATCTGAAATCAAACCTTGAATGTGATGCAGCACAGTGACCATGCTGCCTGCCAGCTGCTCTCAGGTGTTCATTCTACCCTCATCAGTATTCTTGAGAGAATGCCAAACGCATGAAAATTAGGGCAAATGCTCTAATTTCATCACATTTAAATTAGGTTACATTCACCTCTGACAGCTAAACTTAGAAACTGGCCTCCTTAGTCTTCCAGCATTTTTTCCTCCTATACAATGCAGATGTTAGTGTTTTAATTGGAAATTATCAATTATGCAGGGCTGATGGCCTTCTAGATTGATGTTATTGGAAAGAAGCACTTCAGGAGAAGGTGAATGAGGCACTGTCCAAAATGAAAGGACGTACTGAGAGCCCCTGAAAGGGTGAATACATTTCTTACTAATGTACAGCAAGGGCACCAGGATGAATGGGGCTGTGTGTGTATCTCTTCGCTTTTTGGTGGGCTGAATGAATTAGGCTGTCTCAAAGGTTTATCAGTTCCCTTTCCTGGCTGAGAGAGTCTTTCCTTTGACAGAATAAGGGAAGAAACCCAAAAGTTATCAGCTGTATTTTTCTTTCCTCATGCTTCTTGCTTGCCTTTCAATGATGATATGTACATCTGTGTGCTCATGAGGAAAGAAGAGCTCGAAATCTGCACACATGGGAAAATAATTCCTGCTTGTAAGAACTAGATGAGCAACTCAGCAAGCCAGCATTCTCTCAGATACTCTGCAGCACTGAAAACAACCTCTTCTCCAGCTCTGTTCCCACCATCCAGCTTAACGCTGCTTAAACACTGAACACAGGAACCTTTACACAGGAAAATTTATGGATTCCCTGCTACATAATATTTTCTGTCTCCCAAGGGTCATGAATGGTACCAATGGCAAAGCTTTTTTTGCATGTCTGCCTTGCAGTGTAGGTACTCCTCAAGTGACTCTGATTAGGAAAACATTGCAAACCCCTAAACTGCATCAAGGTTACTTGTGTCTGCCTTGGCAAGGTCTCCTGCATGGCCATTCCTTGGGGAAGGAATAGATGAGTCTTCTCCAGTAGTTAATTTTCAGTAGGGCCCCCAACATACAGATCTTCGAGGAGAAGAAAGTAAGAAAAGAATAGCATTTTTCAATATAACTTTGTGAAAAAAAACTTTTAGTTTTAGTTTTGAATACTTATCCTCCCTTTCCTACGAATGATTTTTCTTGACAGCTTTTTTGAATTGTTCATTCTCTGTATTACCTTGACTTTTAACACCATACCTGTACCTGATGCTGGCAATACTTATTTATCCATTTTTATTGCTTAAAGTAAAATATAGGAAATGAATGAAAAGCAAGAAATACTGAGAAGTAACTAGGATTTTGCTTTTTTCCAAGGACAGTAAAGCAGGTTGGTCAAAACAGGTTAACATACCCAACAAAAGGATGAGTTCTGTGCTACTAAGGGCTATGGTTTGTTAACTTCATGAAGTTTGGTAGCATAACATTAATTTGTTTGGCTGGGCTTTTTTTTGTTGTTGTTCATTTACTTAATTTTTCTCTAGTCTGAGTATCTCTGTAGAGCTGCTCCAGAATTTTGCCATTTTCATACATGGAAACCTTTAGTTTCCATAGAGTTCATTTATGGCTACTTTACTGTTATTATAACTATTTTTAACTGGCTCTCTCCTCTTGGAGCCTGTTTACTTTTTGGTGTGAGCACAGAGCCATTGATGTCTATTTGCACTCTGAAGACACCTATGATTATAAGGTGCCATATTGTCTGCCACATTACCTTAAAAAATCTAATATTTTCACATAGAAAAAAGAAGAAGCTTGTTCGGAGACTGGTGAGGAGTTACATGGTGAGAAGGCACATACTCAGGCTGCACATCTGTGCATCCCAGCATGAGTTTGTTTGGTCTACTGGACACTCTAATATTTGTGCTTCTAGGCTAGTATCTCATCCTTGGGCTGTGCTTGTCACAGTCACATTAGCAATGCAGTATGTTTCCCTATCACCTGAAAAGCAGTTTTCTGATGTAGAGACTGGACAAAAAAAGGCTACCTCATCCCATGACAAGAAGTTATATTAGTTTCAGGACATTTCCTGTTCTACCTGTCTAGAAACATGCAAATTTAGCTCCAAAAAGTGAAAAATATTTCTTTGCCAGCTCCCCAATGGCTTGAAAACTCATCTAAGAGGAAAACTCCTGCTTCAGCTCTCTACTCTGCCCTGCTGCAGTGCCACAGCTAGACCCAAGTTACTCATTTCTTATCAGTCAGTGAACAACTTCTCAGCGGTTCAAGTAGCAGCCACTGGGTGACTGGTTGTGCTCAGAAATCTCACCCAGAGTGTGAATAACTGTGCTGTGAAATGTTTCCATTTGGAGGAATCATCATGAATAGCTGTGTTGTCAAAACAATCTGCTGGCGCCTGACAAGCAACCAAGGAGCTCTTACACAAATGCTTGCAGGAGTGTGCACAGTAGGGACAGTGCCTAGTGTTGATAAACACGTTCTCCTGTAAATCATGCAGAAAGCTGATTAACTCTCTGAACCTACAGCACATGGAGCACCCTCAGCTTCCTCCAAAGTCAAGGATAAATGGGAGCTGCCTCTTCTGGGGGCACACCAGGCTGGGACTACTTACTTATCTGTGTTCCTTGTAAATGCAAAAACAGCTGCAGGACAGCAGCTGTGGGAAAGCCACCTGAAGGTCAAGGAGTGCCTGTGGCCACACAGGCCTTTGGCTAGATCCACATTTAGCCAGGAGCTGAATCCACCTGAAACTGTAAGAGCCCTTCCTGAGCAACACTCAAGAGCAAGATCCTGTCCCAGCTACTCAGTATTATTGTCTCACACTGACAATTATTTTTTCCCCATTGAAACAACACAGTCAATTGTAATGCCAAGGAGGAAAAGCACTTCTGAATGAGGCAAGGGGAAAATTACCAGACTTTAAAATTTTATTTCTTGTTCATTGAACTGAAATTCAAAAGCAAAAATCAATCCGTGGTGGGAAGCGTTTTTATTGTTAGCTGTTGTGCAAAGTGGGCTTTGACACCTATTCGTTAGTACTCACATGAAAATATAAGATTCGCCTTGCAAGGTTTTAGAGACACACAGGTAAAATCATAGGTCTACTAGGCACTTTTTTTTTTTTTTTTTTAAAGACTGTAAATATTATATATCTGAAATATATTAAAGGGAAAAAGCCACACTTTCACTTTCCCAGACTGAGTATTTAATTCTATTTTGCAAGACATTTTGAATTTGCATCTCCCGTCAGTAGAGGAGAAGAAGGTATTTTAGGAATGGCAAAGCCCAGCTGTCAGTGTGAGGGACAAAGAGGAGAAAGAGGCTTCCCAAACCTCTTCCTCAGATTTTAATTTTAAGTTACTGTACCCTTAAGAGAAACAAAGATTCATTGGTTCCTGCAATAATGCTGCTCAAGTTACAATGCAACTAGAAAAGATGTATAACCCCACTTGCTGTCTTGTAGGCTTAAAAGAAACCCTGAACTTAGACAGTCCAAAGTCAAGCCAAGACACTGAGTGTGGGTATTGCTGCCTTGGTAAACAGAAACAGAGACTTTTGAAAACCAGGAATATTGCTAAAGTAATAAAAGTTCACGGAAGCTGCAACCAGAGAGAATTTAGATACAGAATAATTAACCATGAAATTATGATCTCAGCCAAGAAAGAAGTGCCAAGATTCATTCAACTGATTTCAGAGGCTTTTTTTCATGGTCATCATAAAGACGGATAGGAGAAAAACGATCTTATCTTTCATTTCTCCTCCCACTGTGCAAGAGAGTGACTGCCATTACTTTTTTAGCTGATTTGTCTGAAATTACATTCATTGGTAAAGAGATAAGGCAGTTTAGGGTGTAAAAAAGAAATAAGCCTAATTTGTGGATGTCAGCTGTTCACAGCAGCATCACAGGGATTAGTGCACAAAGATCAAAGCCTGGAAAGTGCCATCAGCTGTTGGCAGGGAGGCAGGTACAGCACGACATCCTTGTGACAGTGCTTATCTCATGGTCAAGCCTGACTCAACTTCTGCAGAGCCACCTGGAAATTTTCAGGACTTTGAATCGACCTTGATTTTTAAATTTTCATTATTTTTTTCCATCTATGTTGATCTGAAAATCACTGTGAAAAGGACTCTGCGATTAGACCTGTGGAAGTTGAACATGTGTGTGGGTGCTCCAAACTATTCACAGTGGCCGTGGGCTGGAATACAAGAGTGGGTGAAGTTTTTGCAGCAGAGGAAAAAGCATTTTAAAAATGGCAAATAACTTAAATAGACACCATACCATCTTTGAACATTTTTTTGTTTCCTGAGAAATGCATTTCAGCTTTTTATTTTGTGAAATATCTATCTTATAGATTATACTGTAAGATTCTTTTTCATGACTGAATCATATAAAGTTAAAATTAAATATGATAACACAGAAATTAAACAGGGGGGACAGATGGAAAATCTGGAGAGGCACAAAAACTCTGTGCTGTTGGTAAGAGTTAACAAAAAAAAAAAGCCTGTTGACCCAGAACTGGCATGTCCAAGTGCAAGAGCAGAGGCAAGACCTGCTCTGGAGGGGAGAAAAAAAAAAAAAAAAGGAGAAAAATTCAGAGGCTGATCTATAGCTACTCCATGAAGAGGCTGAGGATAGCCTTAGGATATGAATACTCAAATAAGGGTAGAAGCATTTCATACTGAGAGCAACATGTAGATGTTTCTCATTGAGGGCAGAAGCTACAAGTATGGATAGACTTTAAATTTTTGCTGATACATAATTTGGGATTTTTTACAAGAGCATGACAAATCATGCTAAATAAACTCTGTCTCATTTGCAGTTAAATTCTGTCTCCAACTTGAAAGAACAGAGTGTGTCTTTCACAGAATCATCAAGGGTGGAAGAAACCTTCAAGATGACCTTGTCCAACTGTCAACCCAACACCACCACAATCCCCTTTAACCCCTATCTCCAAGTGCCACACCCAGATGCCTCTTCTGTTCCAGAGACAGTGACTCCACCATCTCCCCAGGCAAGTTATTCCAATGCCTGACTGCTCTTCCAGTTATTTTTTTTTTCCTTAATATCTAATCTGAACCTTCCTTGACACAACTGAAGGCCATTTCCCCTCATCCTTCCACTTGAGACATGACAGAAGATCCTGAGCCCCACCTCACTACAGCCTCCTTTCAGGTAGTTATAGCAATGCAGTTTCCCCTGAGCCTCCTTTTCTCCAGGCTAAACACCCTCAGCTCCCTCAGCCGCTCCTCACAGGACTTGTGCTCCAGACCCTTCACCAGCTTCCTTGCCCTTCTCTGGACACAGACCAACACATCAATGTACTTTTTGTAGTGAGAGGCTCAAAAAAAACCAGTACGCAAGGTGGGACTTTACCAGCTGTTAGGAAATTTCTAAACAGAAGAGGGAAGAAAACTGCCTGCAACTTCTGAGTGCTGTTTACATTCATGAAGCTCCAAGATATTTCAATTTGAATAAGTGACAATGGGACATGAATAACAGAACATTAACATATATATATATAGAACAAGAGCACAACTTTACTGTGACCAGAGGATTTTTCTCACTGTTTATAATTCAAGGAAAAAGACAAAATTACTGTCTTAATTAATTAAGGGGAGGGGGGGAAAATATGTACCATGTGGAATTAGTAAAGGGTTAGACACAAGAAGCCTTGGTTCATGTAGCTTCCTGGATGGCACACCTCACTGGCTGCAAGCCTGGTGCAGGGAAGAGCTTTTCCAATATGCAGCTTGTGTTGGATGAACTTAGAGCTTAGTGCTCAGTGAACAAAGTCCTGTGCAATGCTGGGAAGCTCCAGGCTGAGCTCATCTGGATACTCATTTTGTCATGCACTGGATTGAAAGAGGCCAGCCCAAAAACCCTTAAGATGCCTTGTGGGATGGGAACTGTGCATTCCTCAGGGCAGGGAGCCCACAGCAAACTGTACCTGCCAGGCAAGATGACATCAGGACAAACCCACACAGAAGGTTCTGCCACAGAATTACAAAATGGGTGTGGGGCCCTTCCCACAGCCCTCACAGGCAGCAGGAGCTCTGCCATCACATCTCGATGCTCCTGCAGCCTGGATGGGTTGGTGCCTGCAGGACACTGCTCTTGCAAGCGACACCCGAGCGCAGCTACCTCCAGAAAGGAAAAGCCTTGGGGAAAAAAGGGAATAAAATATTAATTTAAATTGTATTTGATCAATTTTTAATACGGTGAGGCCAATGAATTGAAGGCCAAATCTACTTTCATTAGAAAATGGAATTACAGTATTTTGTGAAATGAAACCAAAGCTGGGATTTTGAAGAGTAGGGATTTTTTTCTGAGCTCTACTCCAGCAGCAATACTGTGAGTCACTCATTTCAGCGAATAATAGCCCTGTGTTCCACTCCTTGGTGCTTTCACATAATTTACATTAATTTGTGAATGCAGGTCTCTTGTACTGGATAAGCTGCTTTTCAAGGTGACATACAGCCATTGTGGCTTCGCACAGAATCTGTGACAATTAGGAGATTTTCTATTTTACCCACTTTCATTCTGGGAACACTAAATATGGCAAATCAAGATAAAATATTGACCTGTCTTTGAAAATAAATGTGATTCAGTTTGAAGAATAGGGTGTTTTTCACACATGAAGAACATTACATCCCCTTTTTTAAACAGTGTTTTGCAGGCCTAGGGTTAATGTGCAGTCCGAATTTGTACCTGCTGGCAAAGGGTTTGTCAATGTAAAATATATTTTCCTTCAGATGCAGGAGAAATTAATATCTTTTCCTTCAAACTGTAAGGTATATGTTAGAATAAATAAGTGACTATTTTAGGAAGAGAGGAGACAGTAAGTTGGAAGGACTGATGCTCTAGCTGCAACTTTTTATTATTACTGGGGTTTTTTTTCTACTTGATTAGCTAGAATCAGGCAAGTTGGACAAACAGATTAAATCAGAATCTATAACTTCTATTGCATGCCAGCTGCAAGAGAGAGGTCTTACTTATCTCAGTTTTACAGGTAATATTGTTTAAAACATCTATGTTAAAAAAGAAAAGAAAAAAATCCAACAAAAAAGCATCATGAAGACTTTTTGTTTGGCTTAGACATTTGTATTCTAAAACCAGGCAAAAAGCTTTGATTATGCAGCTCTTATAGAAAGCACCAAGGCACATAAACTAACTTTCATAATGAGAGGAAAGAACATAGATCAGAGACTGAATTTTCCAACATACAATGGTGCTTTTTCAAAACCCCAGAAGATAGCACTTGGCCTTTTAACAAAATCAGTAGGAACCCCATCCTCTAAATATGCTTCAGTTTTCTTTAGAACTACAGAGCATAAATGGGGCCTCCAGAAGTTAAGTCAGATGGGAGCTGCATGGTAGCAATGAAGAGACGTGGGTGCAAACCTCTGCAAGTAGCTCAGAGCAGGTTCATGAAGTTTCCACAAACCTGTGGCTGTCAGGCATGATTGCTCACTCTTTGTCTTATTCTGCACTGATGAACTTCCTACTTTATTTCATCTTTTAATTTGAAGAAGAAATAATCATATGCAGAATTGTGTATGCATATGACTAGTGTCTTAGAGTCTGCCAAGAAAGCTGCTGCTGATATATTCCCTGAAAATGGCAGGGCCTCTCCAGCTGTCTCCTCCATCCCCCTGTCCTCCCCTCCCTGCCCAGAAGGGTGCATGCCCTTGGCCAGCACCTGCTGCTGAGGCAGTGGCTGGAATAGCTGGGCCACAGGTTTGGAATATATTTTTTATAGCCTTTAAATCTTGTATCATTTTTTGATGTCAGTGGGAGTGGAGAGAGGGACATTCAAGACTAGCACCAAAATACACTTAGGATTGTCTGTGGTTTGTTATTTTATGTTTTGTGCTTTCTCAAAGTGCTGTTCATTTGTGTTTCCCTTTGAGTACTGCCTTTTGATGGGCTTCACTCAGGGTCTTGTGCTGGTTGGCTTGTTAATTCTTTTATCACCAAAATGTTTGCTGCAGTGGAGACTTCTGGCTGCTGGGAGTCCACCAACCCACTGCAGCTCTGAGCAGCACTACCTGTGGCACTTGGCATTTTTCTAAAGGTAATCTTTGGTTCTACAGTTTTTCCAGCTGACTAGTGTACTTGGTAGTTTAAATGTACTGCTCATCCAAGAGGCATAGAGATCTTTGAAAATGGAAAATACCCAGATTTCTTCTTAGACTACTGATTTATTTTGATTTCAGTTGGAACTTTGGCTCTGAAGTGCAGCTAGCATTGAATTGGTAACTCCTTGCTAGCTTCAAACCTCCTTTCCCTGTTGTTTTAAAGCTCTGCTGCAGCCAGCAGCAGGGTCAGACCTAAAATATGGAGGAGCTGCTGAGTGCACTTACAGTCCCTCAGAGCTCTTGTCTGCCTAAGCCTCTGGAGTGCCAATACCAAGCTGAGCACCACCAGTCACTTTACAGCAGGAGCTGAAAATCTTGCCAGTCCACTCTTGTGGTCCCGAGCAGACCCAGCAACTGGCCCCTTATACATCTGCTCTGGGCATTGTCCCTGCTCCTTTCCCCTTGCCTTCTAGGTGGGGATTCAAAGCTGCATGAGAGCAAGACTTACCTTAATATTCCAGGACAGTATCTGTGCTTCCCTGACTACCCAGAGGATTAAATAACCTCTGTTCCCTCAGGTAAACTCCCTGCCACCAACCAGTCCGCACGTGCTGCCCTGTGCCTAAGTGGGGAGGGGGACTGACCCAGGGCACCCAAAAAAGGATTGTATTCCAGCATGGCTCCCCATGCAGTTTGCTACCAGGATACAAGAAAAAGATCTCCACTTAATTTTTTTTCAGAAATGTATGAATAAATTTTTCACATTTATTCCTTACCTTGATTTCTTTTCTTACTCAGGCAGTCAGTGTGTGGTTTAGCTTTTATATCCCAGTTGGCAAGGATTTTGTTTGATATTGTTGTTAATTTTGCTGGATTGGAAAGTGCTCCTGTGAAGGACGCCGTCTCAATGAGCAGTGCTGTTATTTATTAGTGCTCACACATTTGCACACAGATCATGAAGGACAAGATGATTTCTGTCGAAGTCAGGAAAAGACAGCATGGGTATCATTTGTTCAGGCAGAAAGTAACCTTGAAAGTGCCAGCAGAGAGTGAAGTTGCCTCACTAGGTGGGGAATAGTAGGGAAATTTGCTGTATTGAGCAGGAGTAAGCAGGATTTAGTGAATTAATAGAGAGGGGAATAAATTTCTATCTTAAGGCCATGTTGGGTTGTATATCTCTGCTTTCAAGGCTTTGTCCTCTCCTAGAGTCAGCGTATATATTCTGCTCTTATATAAACACAGCCAGTATAACTTACGTAAGAATTTTGGTCTAGGATTTGGACAGCTATTATAAATATGTGTGCTCAGTATTTATAGTATTCTATATTTGTACATACATATTGTTGTAACTATATATAGAATACATTATCACAATTTTACAAATTATTTGTGCGTAAACCCATAATAGAATCAGGTTGTAGTTGTTTGTATTTTATTAGGAGTAGAATAAATCTGCCCCTTAACAGTAAGGCAGTAGTTAGAGCACAGCTGCAGAGGCAGGACATTTTGTTATTTTGCACCTCCTTGTAGCATCAAAACTTTTATAAAAGCACTTTTTTGTTGATTTCAAAGGGTTCTGATTCAGCCAAGATAAAAACTCTTGGTAAATTGAAACGTGTTGTTTTCATGCATTTGATGTGGGTTTTATTTTGACATCATAGAAATATAGAGCGTTTGATTAAATTGGAGTGGATTATGTCAAGTTTATATTTCCTGTATAATATACAGTATTATGTCTAGTCTATTCATTTAATCAGATTTAAATGTCTGTCCCATGGAAATACCAATGTGTCTGTTTTTCTGTCCTGGTTGTTCTAGTCAAGCAAAGAGAACCCAGAGAAATCAAAATTTCCTCATGGTGCCAGAATTGATTTTCATTGACCTAAATTCTCTTATACTGAGGTTCGATTTTATGAAAAACTGATTAATAATTCTCTTAATTTCTGTGGGGTTTGCATTCAGTGTAGCGAGTGCCACACCCCCATCAATGTCCTTTGACACAAAATGAGTGCAGAATCAGACTGACTCTGCAGGGGAGTCGGGGGGTGTGAGCAACCCTTCAGGGTACAAAAGAAACAGGCCTGAAGAGATACTCTGAGAATCACAAATTAGTTTTTTCCATACTGAATCAAAACACCACAGTTCAGGAGTTTCTGCTCCTTCCTCTTTTCTCAGGCCTCAAGGCTTGGGAGAGGTATTTGGCAGCCATCTGTAGAGGTAGGGGGAAGAGAAGCAATAGCTAGCAGCTGGCTGCAGAGAGTCACTTGTAAAACAGAAATATAAAAGAGCTTGCCTGGATTTTTCTCCCTCCTAATTAGGTGATTTGTGACTATATTCTTATCAGTGACCTTGTTAATGCATCTGTAACCATTCTCATTAGCTTCTGAGTTATCCTTGGGATTTGTCTAATGAGAGTATGCACTATCAGGACGTCAGATGCATTGCACAGTCTCCCTCACTGGCATTATACTTTCCAGAGAGAACAGTCTGTGTGGGACTGGCTAGGAGAGAAGAAATGGGCTGTGTGAAATAGATGCATTCATTGATCCCCATAACATATTTTGCAATTTTCTAATTATCAATTAACCCAAACTTCTGACTCCTATTCAACCTGCCATCAACACATGGTATAGATGGACCTGTGGAGAATCTCTATGCATTACCCATTTGCAGCTATTTACAGGCTTGCAGCCCCAGCTGGAATTGAAATTTACAATGAATTGATCTGATGTAGGTCTAAATACTATCTTGTGGGCATAAGGACCTGTTACCACAAACAAAGGCACTGCACTGAGGTGAGCTATTGCTGATGCCCTTACCAAGTACCACAGCAACACACCCTTTTGCTGTGCAATGCGCTGTGTGTCTTGGGTTATGGAACCAAAAATGCATATTCTATTTTCATCTGCTGAAAGCAGCTGGGGACA
>VYXD01009094.1:1022042-1040165 GCA_013397195.1 Hylia prasina | reverse complement strand
AGGACTGCTTCCAAACACTGACCAACAGGGTGTCAGGTTGCGTCCCTGACTCTGTCAGGGCTTTCTGGGCTCTTTGTTTGTTTACTTCTCTTTTTATACTATTATATTTGTATTTTTAATATTCCTAGTAAAAGAACTGTTATTCCTATTCCCAAATCTTTGCCTGAAAGCCCTTAATTGCAAAATTATAATAATTCAGAGGGAGGGGGGCTTACATTCTCTATTCCAAGGAAACTCCAGTTTTCCCTAGCAGATACCTGTCTTCTAAACCAAGGCACTGTGCTTGGCTGGCAAGCTCATCTTGGAGATGGCTCACCCAGGTGTGTTATCCTGGTCACCAACCATCTTCTCCAAGCCTCTCTTGTGCTGTCATCTTGGGAAAATGGGGAGCAGCGATGCCAGCACCACAGTGGGAAGCCCACAGGCAGCAACAACAGCGCTGTTGGATGCCAGACACCTCTTCTTCTCCTGGGCACCATTCTCAAAATGCTAAACTGTTTGACTTGTCACATTGCTCACTCTGCAGACAGCATGATGACCTTTCCACTAATGACAGCTTTTGCTGTTTGCTTCAAAGTTGATAAAGCTGTTGTTCTCCATGGGTTCTGTATTGACAGTGTTACTAATATACCTAGGCAATTTCTACTCCATTGTGTTTATTGAACATGGACTCTAATTTTGTGAATCCTTCCTGGTGCCAAGTAGCAGATCTTTGTGTTACCTGGGGCATGTGGGGAGGGGGAAATTTTTCTGTGTCAGAGGACAAGGTTAGAAGTGATGGTAAGGCAGCTCAGCCTGAATTAATGAAAGTGCACTTGATTGCTTGATCTGTGGCCAAGTTACTCCCAGCCTGGAGCAAAAGTGAGGCCTGGAATGGGCACATGTCATTGAAGAAAGTTCACTGCAAGCTGAGTATTGTAGGTGGGAAAATAAAATTGTCGCTGGATATATCTCTCTTTTTTGCCACCTCTTTTTCTCTTTCCTTCCATAAAGGACTTGAAATTGGCAACTTCCAATGGAAACAGCACATCACACTTCAACCAGAGCCCTGAAAGTGTATGACACACTGCTGTACACTTAGCTCTTCCCATTCTTACTATGCAAATTCGCTTCTTTCTTTTGCTTTGGGTAGTTTCATGTTCATTTTGTCCCAGGAGAGATAGCTAAGTCTTGCATTATGAATACATTAGCTGTATCCTTCTCCCTCTTTGTGTCAGTTTTGTCTCTTCGTCATCAGATTCCCCAACTCCATTCCAGAATTTAACATACTCTCACTTATTAATAAAAAAAAATCTCATTCTGCAAGTGCTGAGGCTATTCTCCCTCCATCTGTAGCTCCAGAAAAGATGTGCTCCAAGGGCTCCATTTTCACAATGATACGTCTGCATTCAAGGACAGAGGGTTGCAGGAAGAAGCACTCTAACCTGCCCTGTAGGAATGGCTTGCCTTTAGATCTTGCATTCAGACATCAGAAGGCAAGAAGAAAAACTCTTCTAGCTTCTTTCCCCCCAAGCTGGAGCACAGGGAGAAGGGCCAAAAAGCAAATTACATTGTATATGAACAAACAAGGATCAGGAGCACATCATGCATCCCAGAGGTACAGTCAGCTCTTCATACACAGTCTTCTTGCTCAGGGGTTGTTGCCAAGCCAAGGTGCAGCCAGCAAGTTTGGTGTTGGTAGCCTTGTATGGTACCTCCAGAGGGTAATCTGGGGCCCTAAATGCACTGTCAGGCTATTACAAATGCTAGTTATTAGAGTGTTAGCTATGTGACCACAATTCATTCATCTTCTCCTTTGTCTTAAGCAGGCAGTTTCCCAGCTAAGCTTCCCCTGATGCCCCTGTGAATGGGTTGCCTGTTGAGATTTCATATGCAGAGAAGGAAACAGACTCCAAAATGCTCCAGGACCTGTATTCTGTGTGGTGCTTAAATTGGATTTTGGTTGCCCTGTGCCTTTTACAACCTGGATTAGAGGCATTTGCAGTTGAACACTTCCTCTGTTACAGTCTCTCTGTTCCTGCCTTCCATGTGCTGTAGGGAGAGGAGGAGGAGGGGAAGGGGAAGGATGAGCAGCAAAACTGCAGCAGCACTAAGAAGCACAGCAATGTCAGTGCCAGCAGGCAGAGAGGGGCCGACATGCAGAGAGACCAATTTAGCCATGCTGAGCCAAGGGGTCACTTCAGCTGAACAGAGCCAGATACAAACTTTGCTTCTCAATAAGTGCCTTTGCCTTATGCTTTCATAGCTGCTAAGTAAGGGTACTCTGGCAGAACCATTAAAGCCAGGGAGGTTTATGACTTTCAGCAGGATCACACACAGCTTTGACTCAAAATATATCCTTTGGCTATGATCTTAAAACCAGTTGTATTTGTGAGAAGGGATACACGACATTTTCTTTGTCTTTTTTTTTTTTTTCCCTAACATATTGAAATTGATAAACGGAGGCACTCAGGCAGCTTTGGGGCTAAATCTCCTCATAATAAGTGGAATGTGGTACTCAGATAAATGGCTTAAACAAAGAACTGCCATTATCTTGCCCATAAGGTGATAATAAGTATTCTCTACATCATTTCAAACTGTAAGAGTTATGTAGGAAATGTATGTCTCTATGGTGCCAGTAAAATACTGACTGCAGCCAAAGGAAGACCTGGGTATGAGCACTGATTTAAAGAGAGCCAGTACTGTAGTAGACATGCTTTTTAAAACTGGACTGTATTTGCTTTAGCAGGTGCAACAGTAAAGGAGCCCTGAGGGTTCTGCTTGCTTGATTTGTTCCACATGATTTTTCAGCTGGGAAGGTACATATAAGGGAGTTGAGACCTAGAGTATTTGTTGTGGTGACTTATAAAAATTATTGTTATTGGACAGATTAGCTCAGATATCATTCTGCTCACCGTGTCCCCTGTTCTTTTGGGAGAGTTGTGTATGCCAATCAACTGAAATTTCATGTGAGCTGTGTGTGGAAGTCTTTTTTTTTTCCGTTGCTCTCATCAAACCATCTGTGTTTGACCAATGGAAGCAATATTTCTTGTGCAAAGCAAAGCTATATGCCAAAGCAATATACTCATGATATTGAGTCTGGGGATCCTTCCATCAAATATGTAACACTGCCATGAATTTGCAAAGATTATTGCATCTTTACTAAAAATACAGATTTTCAAACCATGCTTTCAAGTCCTGTTAGGAATTATGAGAGAACAACATGCATGTGGGATTTTTTTCTGTAATTGTTGTAATTGTATGTCTAAGAAAAAGGGATTCTTTTTTTTTCTGGACACATTATTTTTCTTATTTAAGGAACAAAAGACATGTTATCAGTATTTCATTTCTTCACTCTTCTATCTTCTAAAAAACCCCATTAATACTTATCTCTCCGCATTTCCCCTGAAACAACTGGGTTATGGAATGTTTAATAGCTTTATCTTCTTTAGTTAATTCCTTGTGATTTAGATAATTCCCAGTCTGACAGTGCCTTGAACTTTTTACAACACTCCTCATTGGAGGATCCCAGAGTTCTTTAGCAGCAAGTCTAAATACAACTTCACATTACCTTGAGTAAAAAAAAGGAAAAGTAAGAAAAATTTGCATGTGGGGGGAAACAAGTGACAAAAGCTGAGGAAAAGGCTGAGGTACATTATGCCTTTTTTCCCCTCCATCTTTAATAGTTTGGCCATTGTTCTCTGCATAAGCAGCCCCCTGAGCTGGGAGATGAATGGAGAGCAGAATGTAGCATAATCCAAGGAGAAATGATCAGTTACCTGCCATGAGACTTAGACATACCCAAGTCTGTGGGGCCAGATGGGATCCACCTGGCGGTATGGAGGGAGCTGGGGGATGTGCTCACTGAGCCACTTTCCATCATTTACAGGCAGTGCTGGCTAATTGGTGAGATCCCAGCAGACAGGATGTGAGAAAATGTGACAGCCTTCCACAAGAAGGTTCAAAGCAGAATTCAGGGAACTCCAAGCCTATCAGTTGGGGAAGGTCATGGATCAGGTAATACTGGGTGCCATCACGTGACACATGCAAGACAACCAGGGGATGAGGTCCAGCCCACAAGGATTTATAAAAGGCAGGTCCTACTTGACCAACCTGGTCACCTTCTATGACAAGATGATCTACCTAGTGCATGAGGGAAAGGTTATGGATGTTTTTTACCTGCATTTTATTAAAACCCTGATACCTTTTCCCGCTGTGTTGTCCTGGAAAAACTGTCTGTCCATGGCTTGGACAGGTGCACTGTTGACTGAGTTAAAAACCGTCTGGATGATGGGGCCCAGAGAGGGGTGGTGAATGGTGAGACATCAGTGGGTCACCACTGCTGTTCCCAAGAATTCAGTATTGGGCCTGGTCTGGTTTAATACCTGTATCCATGATCTGGATGAGGGGATCAAGTGCACCCTCAGGCAGTTTGAAGACAACACTGAATTGGATAGGAGCGTTGATCAGCTGTCCAGGGAAGAGATTGAATCAACATCCCTGAAGGTATGTAAAAGACATGTAGAAACGGCGCTGAGAGACATGGTTTAGAGTCATGTGCTTGATTTGTGGTTGAACTCACTGATTTTAAATGTTGTTTCCAATCCTAATGTTTCTGAATCTTAATGTTTCCAATCTTAATGATTCTATTAAAAATTGTATCTGTCCAAGACCAGGATGCCAAGGGGCTTGTTCACTTCTGTTCTGCAGACTTCAGCCATTCAAATCTACAAAGGGATGTTCTATTCTTGTGAGTACATTAGCTTCTTTCTTTGCTTCCATTAATGGTATTTGTCAACCTAGTCAGTCCATCTTTTGTGATAAAGCAGCCTTTGGAGAGCTACTAACATGCACCTGCCTCTGCAGTCTGATAAATCAGACTTTGAGATTTTGAGTGAGAAGTTATGCAGTGCAAGCTTCTGCTACATGGAGCTGGTAACCAAACTTTCCATCTCCTGCAATCTCTTGCAGAAAAGACTCACAGCAATTTGGGGTTCTCTTCACAAAATTTGCTAATTTGGTAAATTAGCTGGCTACATAGGGTGGTAAACCAGCAAATCTTAAGGAGACGTATTCACATGAATCTATCATAATAATTAGCCAAAAAAAAGGAAATCAGAAGCGGGTGTGGATTTTCTGCACTTATTTGTTGAAAACTCATGAACCAAAACTCTCTGAACACTGTGCTCTATGTGCCCCTTGCGTCTCAGACTTGAGCCTGGGCCTCTCCTCAGGTGTGCTTTTTACCCTTCTGGTTTCTTGAAACATTACGTAGGGACATGCAAGTTACAGGCTCTGAAAATTTCCCTCTTCTGAAGTATGAATCTCTGTAGGCCACCAGCAATTATGCTTGGTTCTGCTGGACATTGAGACACATCCTCAACAGGAAGGTAAAGGGGAGGTTTGGCAATGCCAGCTCAATGCAGTGTGGCAGTAGTGGTTCTCCCAAATTCACTGATAAAGCATTTGTAAATGAAGTTGGAGTCTCAAGCACAAACATACCTTAAACTGAAATTGGCTTTTGAGTTGGAGACCAGTGCACTGGAATGCAATAGGACACTCAAGTTAAATCCAAGTCAAATTGCATGTCCATGATTTCTTATGGTCCAGTCCACAGTCCAAACAGTGTAACGGGATAATAATCCCTGCTTCCCTGATTCCAAACCAAGGCAGTATTGGAAAGAGTGAAACAAGAGCAGACAGTGATATCCAGGAGTCCACATTATTGGGCAAAACTAGGAACAAGCCCGAGGTTGCCAAGATATTTGTGGCAAGCCACTATGTGTTGGTGAGTCAAAGCTGGCAGTCCTTTCAGTTCAGTATCAAAAAAGTAGTGAACGCTGATTTATTTGTCAGGTAAGAGAAAATTCTGTTGGATACTGGACTGCAGTCTCTGCCTAGTTTCATAGCTGAGTCCTCTTTAATTAGCACTATGTGTTGAATTAACATTTTAGGAATTCACAGAGGAATAATTAATATGTTAATGTTGTTGGTAATAATCTACATAAAAGCTTTATAACAAGTTTGGTGGTTTAGGCAGGCCAGAAAAATTAAAAAGACTCGAATAAGCAGTTCCTTCTCTTCAAGAAAAGATATCTCTAATATCAGTGCTATGGCAAATGAGTCCTTATAACCACCAGCAATAAAGCAAGGAAGGACATCAAACTGGTAAACTTTCAGTGGAAGAGCAGCTGTGGGGTTTTTTTACAGACATCTTCATTGGAGAGAATTGCAAGAGGAGAGGCAGCACAGTGTGGATGGTAGAAAGTGTACAAATGCTGAAGGCAGGACATGGTCTTCTCCTTCTCCTAGGACCATTGCCTGAAAGCTGGAGGGTATCCCTAGTCAGGCCTGGAGGTGATGCTTTCTCTGCATTGCCTTCACAGGGTGTATTTAGCCTGAATCTGGAGTCATCTTTGCTGGAAGTGAGATCCTCTCTCTCATGTTGCACTGTTTGATTACAACTCAGAGCCGTAGCACCAGAAGGACAGTGGAAATTCACGGTGCATAGGGTACACAGACTTCTAAAGACTACAAACCAGGAGTACTTGTGAACTTGAGCTGTGGATAAGGATGTAGCTGGAAGGGGAAAAACTTGAAAACATATTTCACTAGAATTAAGTAACATTGTCCCAGGAGCTCACCCAAGTGTAAGGATATGTACATATTATAAAGAAACAAAATATATTACCCCACTCTAAATGTTCACCTTGCAACATCCAATGTAATGTATTTACCCCCTACGCAGAAAGGGGGATGTTGAAAGCAGTGACAAGCTGCTGTTCACTCCTCCAGAGACAGATGAATATTTCCAACCTAGTTTTATAAATCAAAATCATCCAGGCATAGTCCTAACTACATTTGCCCATGTGTCTCAATGGTAATCCAGCCAAGCCTCCAACCTCCTTCAGGTTTACATAGGGGGAAGTTCCCCAGGGATAAGCTATAGGGACTGCAAATTAAATAGGCTTGAAATCCTTAGAGGGAAAGCTTTGCAACAATGCAAACCTATTCATAATGATAGGTGTAATTTTCCTACTCAATGCATGTTTATTTTTAAAAAAATTACATAGATGCTGTAAATATAAATCACTGATTTAGTACTCATTTAATAAAAAATAAACCAGTACAGATATTCCACTGGGAAAGCTAGGGTATGTTTTTCAAGATCCCTAAAGCCAAGAAATTCTCATCTGCTTCATTTAAGAAGTAATAGTTATTTGTATTTGCTCTTGGAGGCAGAGGCACCAAATCAGAAGGGATTTAGGAGGACTCCATCTCCAGGACTCAGGGGGATTCTGCATATGTTGCACATAATAAACTCAAACTCAGCACTTCGTAAGTGTTGTTTTGTGTTGTTTTCTGGCTTCACCCTGCCTTGACTGAGACACAGCTATCTTTGCAAATGGCACTTTGGGTTCTGTGCCAGGGAACAGTAATGGTAATGACAGGTCTCATTGCAAAGGCACGGTAAGGTTAATCAAAAAGCAGATGACGAGTTCCTAAACTCTTTTTAAGCTGAGTTGTGTGTATGAAGCCGCTGAGTGGCAGTTTTGCATTATGGGTGTTAATGACAGTGAAGGTCAGCAAGCGAGAATAAGCTGATATTCTTCTCCATAAAGAGAGAATATCATGTTAAAGCCATGCAATACAATGCCCTAACCTTTTGCCACCCACCATTCGGTTCAGCTGGATTTCAGCTGTTGACAATACTAAGTAAAACCAGTGGCAGTGGGTATTGGTTACAGGTGGCAAGGTGTTGCCAGCACAGCTGGGCCTGTTATCTGTTCAAAACCTTCTTAAAAGCACAGTAAAAAGCAGCCAGTGATCCCCCTGCACCGGGCACAGTCATGCCTGCATTGAACTCACACACGGCAGAGCCCCAGAGCCAGTGATGGGCACACCATAGACAGCTCAGCTCTTTGCGCTGCTTGGGCTGGGATGATGAGGAATCAGGTATGAAGGAGTGAAGCTGAGTCTAGGAAAAAAATCAGGGTGTAGATAGGGAGAAAGGCTTGTTTTCATTTTTTTTTTTCCTTTTGTTTCTCAATACCCAAGTCTCTTTTAATTGGCAATAAATTAGCTTAATTATCCCCAGGTTTCTTTGCCTGTGATGGCAGCTGGCAAGCAATCTCCTTGTCTTTACCTCAACCTCCCAGGATTTTCATCATTTTTTCTCCCCTCTCCCTGTTGAGAAGGAGGAATGAGAGAGTCTCTGGGTGGATGCCTGGCTGCTGGCCGCGGTTAACATAAGTGAATATCCAAGTGGTTTATTTACTGGATCCCTTCTCATTCCGGTCTTATACCTGACACTGTTTGCCTCCCTAGTCCATGCTTCATGTTCTAGCCTTGTCTCACTGCCAGTTTTTCAACACTGCTGCCTCTCAGCTAGGAAGAATTGGATTTCTCAGAACTGTATGGGGAGGCGGAATAATCTGGTCTGCCTGTGGCAAGGGTGGGATTTAGGAAGAACCTGATGAAAGCTACACATGAAACATAATGGGGGGGAGAGAAAATGATACACATCAACTAGGGGAGATGTTTTCTATGTATCTGACACAAAGGCAAGTGCCTGCTACCAGGTGGCTTCAGTTCCACATCCCTGCTTACTTGGTAGCACAACTGATGTACACTCAAGTCTTATTGGGACAGTGCCACATCTTGTAAATGTGTAAATACTTATTATAGCAGGGAAGACTTTATGTGTTTAAAAAATACACGGGAAGGAGGATAATTTTGACACAGCTGCTTATCTGCTTGGTGTTGCCATCAAACATAATTGGTATCACCAAAAATTATTTTTAGAAATCACACAAAACACATTACTTTCATACGGATTTATCCAGTTTATATGTTTGATATTCCTGGCTACATTTATTCCATTGATTCCACATTACAATGCATTTGCACATGGTACACCTATACTGTTTGTCCCTGAAAGGTCTCTATTATTAGCAATAGCTTCCTGTAAGGTATCATGTTTCTGTGTGCTAGTTCTTCGAGTGCCTTTGCCAATACAGTATTTATCAAGATAGAAAATCAAGACTTATTCTGACAAAATTGTATTAAGTAAATGGCAGGCCCATTTCCCTGAGAGGACATTTTTGGAAAGAGTTAATTGCTGGCGATTTAGAAAAAGGTTTTAATGTATAAGCTGTTAGTTGCTTTGCCTCTCCTCCCATTTAGTTACTTTGACATACATCCTAGAATTCCTGCTGCAGAGAAAAGTGAGAACCAGATTCCATGTCCAGGTAATTTATTGTGAAAGTTTGTAGTTGTGTAGATAGTTGCTCTTTGAGTGCAAATTGCTTGCCAGAATCAGCTCCTGACCATCAGCATTTAAGTATGGTGCATTTTTAAGAAGGTTTACCTCAGGAATAAATGACTGTATTGGGTAAATCTATGACATAAGAGTAATATTAGGATGTACTCATCTAGGAAGTGAACAGGAATAGGGCAAAGCTTGGGTAAATATTTACCCCAAGGAATGATTAATTTTATTAGAGGGGTTAGAGAAGGGTTAACATACTGAGTTTCTATCTATAAAATCCAAAAATGGGTGAGGCATATCAATAAGTATGTAGGCACCAAGGTATTTTCTTCTCTTCCTTTACATCCTAGCATAGATGTTGTATGATTAAAAGTTAGTGACATACAAATTACGAAGCTGAGCAGATGGTTATGCTAGGCAGGTAACTAAGTGGTTGAGCCATGTTCAGTGTTGTATCCTGCCAAAATCGCTTGATAGGTACTATAAAAATACCTTCTCTTACAAATAATCTGGCATTGTGAAGTACTTCCACCTCTGACTGAGTTGTGTATGTTTACTTCTCTACCTACACCTGTAGAGCTACTGAAGTGAATGGTGTTTCATCCACCACGGAGCCTTTCCCACTCTTTTAGGGAATAATTTAACATTAGATCTCCCTGTCCATAGCCAAGGGTTCCTACTATGGAGCTGGAGTCTACACAAGTGTAGCATAAGCTATGTGCTGGATTTTTGTACAGGTGATTTTTCACAGACAAGTGAATGCCTGTTTGTTACACATGCTGTCTTTCATGCTACCACTTACTGCAAATGTAAGCATCTGGAACACTCTAATTGAAACTCTCAGCAGACTAATATGAGAAAAAAAAAGAAGATGGTTGGAGAAAAATATAAATTACAATATACTTGTTGGAGTGACCCAAGGACTTGACCACACTGATGGGCCAAAGTCACTTCTGTGGGTAATTCTTACGCTATATTGTATAGGGGTGAATTTTATCCATTGCATGAAATGGATATATTTGGCAAATTACTTTTACTCTTTTCTTTGAAAAATGGTGCATTATGAATAATCATGCTCTCTTAATTCCTTGCTATTCTTACGTTAGCAATGATAATTTGGAATGTTTACTTGGGACATTTTTATTTACTGCCTTTCTCTGAGAAATAGCTAACAGACCAACATCTACCAGCAGTGCTCTATCATCTTTCCTCCTAGCTTAAAGATGGGCTGAAAAGCATTCTGAGGCTCCTACAGGCATTGATGTTCTGTGTCAGGATCATGATTTGTGGCAGAAGAGTTCCTTGTAGGCCAGATCTATTCACAAGGGTAAAACCCAAATTGTTTTTCAAGTAAAATGCCTAAACAATCAAGGGTAGTGGTGAGGTATCTCACCACACTGGGATGCCAGGCACCACTTTCAGAGCTGATGAGGAATCCAGCTGATTCCCACAGCTTCTCACAATGCAGGAGGCTGAGACTTTAAATATGCATTCAGATGGCACCTGAGGGTGAGCTGAGCCACTTTGCCCAGCTGGATGTGCCTCCCAGCCCTGGAACAAACAGAAAAAAAACTTATTAATTCAATAGAGTTTAACTGTGAACCCAAGCCCCGTGTCACTTCTCAAAGTAGTCCATGTTTGGGATCTTCTCACAATTCCACCTTCTCTACTGGTAAATAAAGAAAAACATGGAAGCCTAAAAGTTGCCCAACCCTCCATATAACTTTTTTACCTTCTAATAGTCTGGAAAACCTTAAAATCACAAGAAGCTTGCTGGAATGACCATTTTAAATAAACAGCCATCACTGTTGCTCTCTAAAAGTGATTTAGACCTCAAGAAATAAAAAGTAAACTCTCAGTTTATGGATAAGTTTTAAATTAAGCACTTCATATCATTCCAGGAATCCAAGATCCATTTTCTTTTCCTCATTCAAGGCCTAATCAACACTTGCAGAGACAGCATTGTGATATTTGTGTTTCTAGAGACATGAGTGCATCTTCCTTAACTAATGGGCTGGAAGGTTTTATACTGTTGTATTTAAATTTGCTATTAGTAGTTGTAATTAAGTTAGCAAGGCAAAGAACTTTGGACTTCCCCAAGTATAAGGAGAGGGCTTGATTGCCTTTGAATAGTGAGACTTCTGTTGCAACTTGTGGAAACATCAGGATTCAGGATAAAAATGCAGCACCGAAGGGTTTATTTGTAATATTTGTCTCACTCAAACTGGAAGATACCTCTAATTTAATTTTGAGCTTCCTGAAATGAGTGTCTAGTCTAAGGAAATTCTCTGTCCTACAGCTGGTGGTAGTTTCAGTCAACAGTTCTTCCTTTTGGTCTCAAGCAGCTGACAGTGCCTGTGTTTGTGGAGCACAGGATATAGAGACTAAAGGGATCAGGGCAAGTATCTTAGGGTTAGGTGCTGATATTTCAAACATCTGTAAGTCCAAGTGGGAATCCCAAAATGAGAGATAGGCTTCTGAAAGAAAATAAATGGAAACAAACATACTTTGGGTAAGACAGAAAGCACTGCCCACTTCTTGCATTGGAAGCAAGTTCTAGAAAGAAAGAAACAAGTAGCTGAGTATAGTGCAGACTGCAAGGCTTGGCCCCATTCCCCACACAGATCCTGCATCATTTTAGGTATTACAAACTACCTGGTCCTCAGCTGTTTCTCCAGACTTGTGGGGGTCTCCTGTGAGGTTTGAGTCGTGTACTGCTAGTCTTGATAGATGGACAGTCCCATCTCTATCCAAGATGCTCTGTACCATCTAAAAAGGCAATAGGAGCCCATGTTTAAGCAATTGAAATGCCTCTGCTGTATATTCTGTCAGCAAACTACCTCTTTTCCAACAGCTGCAGTTCTGGGAGTCTGCAGTGTAGAATAGGAGACACACCAACTGTGTTTGAAACACAGGCCCAGATGAGGCTTACAAATGACAGGCCATGGAGAATTTTGAAAAGCTTCTTGAAAGCTTCTATTATTCCAGCTCTTCAAGGAAGATGGCAAACCTTTTTTGTTTTTTTAGACACAGGAAGCTTCTCTTTAGTTTCTTTGTCAACAGGAGATTTTTCCACAATAGTAATTGAAATCCCAGATATAGCTGCACTTTGTATTCATGTTTAGTAAGGAATTTAGGCTGTAAAGTGGAACTGTACTTAACAGTGTCTGTTCAGAAAAAGCCGTATTGCAGCAGGATGCTGAAAATGTAATACAATGAAAAAAAATTTGGGAAACCACATACCTCCACCACCCTTCTTAACACCCAGTCCTTTTTCTTAGTTAGTGATAGTCAATCCCCAGATATTCTGAAACCTGCAAAAGCATAAAAGAAGCAATGTGGTATGATCCTTTGAAGAAATTCAAAATAGGCTGCTTTCCTCTCTCAAATGCAAGAAAAAGAAGTGCTGGTTTCTTTTTCCAGGTTACGCCTTTTGTAGCTTGTATTTTCTGAGATCAAACTTGCATACATTATTTTATAGGCAAGCTCTGCCTGAATGCAGACCTCAGAGGGTCATGATCAGCAAAGCAGAGGAGGTGTGCAGTCAGTGATGTTTCCCAGGGATCAATACTGGCTCCAGTCTTACTCAAGTTGTTTATCGATGACCTGGACAAAGGAATAGAATGTACCCTGAGTACGTTTGCTGATGACACAAAACTGGGGGGAGTGGCTGATACACCTGAAGTCTGAGCTGCCATTCAGGACCTTGAGGGGCTGGAGAGTTGGTTGAAGAGAAACCCAATGAGGTTCAGCAAGGGCCAGTGTAGGGTTCTGTACCTGGGCAGAAAAATCCCCAAGTCCCAGCACAGGCTGGACTCTGACTGCTTGGAGAGCCACTCTGTGGAGAAGGGCCTGGGAGTTGTGCTGGATGACAAGATGACAATGAGCCAGCAGTGCCCTTGTGGCCAGGAGGGCCAGTGGGATCCTGGGGTGCATTGGGAAGAGTGTGGCCAGCAGGTCAAAGGAGATGATCCTGCCCCTGTACTCATCCCTAGTGAGGCCACCTCTGGAGTGCTGTGTCCCGTTCTGGGCTCCTCAGCACAAGGAAGGCAAGGAGGTAATGGAGAGGGTCCAGCAGAGGCCACAGAGATGATTTGGGGTCTGGAACATCTCTTATGAGGAGACATTGAGGGAGCTGGCGATGTTTAGTCTGGACAAGAGAAGACTGAGAAGGAATCTCATTAATATATATAAATATTTCAAAGGTGAGTGTCAAGAGAATGGTACTAGACATTTTTGGTGATGCCCAGTGAGAGGATAAGCAGCAGTGGCAACAAGCCAAAACACAACCTCAACATGAGGAAAAACTGCTTTACACTGAAGGTGGCAGAGCACTGGAACAGTCTGCCAGGGGAGGTCATGTGGTCTCCCTCTTTGAAGACATTCAAAAGTCACCTGGACACATTTCCCTAACCTGCTCTGGGTGACCCTGCCTTAGCAGGGGGGCTGGACTGGATGACCTCCAGAGGTCCCTTCAAATCCTATCAATTCTGTGATACTTTGATTTTAAAGAAGAAAAGAAGTTCACATTAAGTGACATGGGGAATTGAGAGAAGGATAAAAGCAAAACAAAAATTATGAGACAGAAATTGGAGAAAGAAACAGCTCTGGAAGTTCATACCTGAAGCTTCTATGTACTTTGGTTATACCAGTACACAGACACAGGTTCCTGATCTGATGAGATGAGATGAGATCTCGGCAGAGGAAGCAAACAGAAAAACTTCAGAGACTTGCTAGCAAAACCACAGGCATTGTAAACAAACAAACAAACAAAAAACAACAACAAAAAACCCACAAAACAAACAAAAAAACCCAAAAAACCAACAACCAGACCCTCTATATACAACATTTATTAAAAAATGCAAGGCCATGCAGGCTTGTCTTATTGTCCTAAAATTAAATTGCCCAATCTTTATTGCCCTAAAATTAAAAAAGTTTCTGCAATAGGAAAGGCATACTAGGTGTCATCCACTGGCCCATTGTCTGCGCCAATAAGAACCACGTGGCTTTTCCTTCTCCATCAGCTTTGCAAAGACTGCTTCTCCAGGGTCTCCATCTGCCTTCTTCCTGCATGTCATTCACAACCAACACCAGTGGAGACACAGAGATGACACTGCAGAGGTGTCTGTGGCCTCCTGATCATTCACAGTAACTCATGTCACAGTACCAATGGCATGGCTGCCTGTGAGGAGCACACCACAGTTCTCCTGCCCTGCAGCTGAGGCGTTCTTCAGGGCTAAGCAGCAAATTGCTGCAGTTCCTCATACCAGTCACTTGGGAGCATAAGCACACATAAACACAGAGATGTGCTAAATCTGTTGGGTTGCAGGTGATTCTAATGTGTATTAGCTGTATGCCTCCAGCAAGGGAAGGAAGAAGAATTTTGCATTTCTGAAAGGAGCGAACCAAACCACAGATCCACTCGACCCAGAGCTATGAAGGATTTGGGGTCTAGACACAGATTAGTGCTTAACAACTTGCCAATTTCTAACCACTCTCCAATATCTTCTCACTGGTTGTTTTTTTGGTTTTTTTTTTTTTGGTTGTTGTTGTTGTTTTGTTTTTGGGGTTTTTTTCCCTTTTGTTTTCATTTAACTGTGTGTCAAAGCACTGAAGCAGCTTGTTGCTCTGCTATGGTTGCCAGCTGCTCAAGCATATATGGGACAGAAGCAGTTTTGGTGCTTGGATAGGAAAATATTGTTGGCTGTATCGGATACCAGCAGATGGCAATTTCCCTCTTTCTGTCATCACATAACACATTTTCAGTGAGTTGTTTCAGCCAAAAAATGAAAACCAATCATGTGCTTTAAGTAACCTGAGTTTGTTTTGACCAAACTTGACTCTCTTTTCCTGTTCTCCTTAGCCATCCTTACATCATTTCTGTTCCCGAGGAACTGGACATGGCTTCAGCCCCCACTAAGCACAGGTTATCTGGGGACAATATTGACAGCCACCTGGCAAGACCATGGTCACATGTAGGTTCCCTGCAAATTTGTACTGTTTCTCTGTGCTTGTTTCCGTTTCTCTTTCAGTTTGGTGAAAAAAACCTTCTTACATTATTTATTCCTTCAGTGAGCTGCATTGTCTGCATGTCCTGTGCTGAGTCAGAAAATAGCAATATATAAAGTGACTGTACACAGGAGGCAGTGCTAAAGGGCCATGATGCTTCCCAAGTAGAGAACTACAATGGAAAAAAGAGAGGAGCTGTCATCCCCCCTTGCACATAACAAAATCTTTTGTTGCATGACTGCAGTTTTATTCCCAGGAAACTGTGGCACGCAAAAAGCAGATAGTACCTAGTTTATGGGTAGACATAAATTTTTGTTGTTCTTTTATCATTTAATGTGCTATTTACCAAGTGCTGTACAGGAAATAAGTTATTCTTTGTTTTGTGAGCCTTTATGTGGCACTTGACAAACACTTTTATTTGCCGTGCTCCTTCAGTCAGAGAGGGACCATCCTGAGGGATGAACTTTGGCAGTAGTGACTCCACAGTTCATGGCCATTAAAAAAAGAGCTTGGCTTGTCTTCTTCAGCAGAGATAGGGAGAGAAACCAGCTCTTGAGGATTTCATTCAGGAACTGTGGCCTTGAGATAGAGTGGGACAGAGGGGGCCATTCTCCCTGCTGCATGGCTTGCTTTGCAAGTTTCCCACAGACTGTTTTTTATCACAGATTAGAAGCTGTATTTTAAAAGCAGCAGCTCCACAGACTGGTCCATCCTGGAGCAGTGTTCTTTGAAAAACACACAAGACGTGATAGAGACAAATCAGCAATCTGGTACATAGAAGTGAGGTAGGGAAGTGGAATACTTTTAAATTTTTTTGGTGATTTCAGTGTTAGCACAGATAAGCTTTGGCATTTCACTTTGAAAGCTTTTTTTTTAATGTACAGATTGGTTCTAGCCTTTTATTTATTACCTAATACTAGAAGGTCTGTTATATTGTGTCTTAGGCTTTTAAAATATGAATGGAAAAATGCGAGGCTGTTTCTCTTCCCCCTCACCAATGCCGAGGGATAAAACAAGGTCCCACTCATATACATGACTCATTCAAATCCATGTGCCACAGCACTGGGCCTTAAACACAATGCCTTTGGTCTAAGTTAGTAACTGAAGCCAAGGAAATGCCTCTCTGGGTAGGTGTAGGGCCATTACAGCTTTTCGAGGGGGTTGCCTTGCATTAGGTCAGCAATGGGGTAGGACACCCAGCAGTGAGGCAGCAGCACCTGACTCGCAGCTCAGTACCTGTGAAACTCGCTGCTCATGCTGGTCACTGAAGTGAGTGGAATCCTGCAGATTAGGAGCTATGAGATCTGAGAGTGGCCCAACTGATAAGTCACTCAAAAATGGTATTACATGTTATTTTCCCTCATTTCCTTCTTTCAAGTCCTTTCCTTTTCTCTCCCATTTAATGTTGACTGGAATAAAGAAAATCGTTCTGTAAACATTTTGTCATGTCAGGCTTCAGCTTTTGCCTTAAATTTTAGTTCTAGTCATTTTTTTTTCCATGATTGGTATGATTTGAAACCAGTATTTTCTTTCTGTAAAACTGATTTTTTTCTTCAAAAAAAGTTTCATCATTTTTCTTTTTTATCCCTCTCTATGCACAGCTCTTTTCCAGTCACCCTGACAACGCCAAGGCTAAATACTGAGTATCAAAAGGCAGCCTTTTTCACATTGCACTGTGAAAAGTCCTCTCATGTAGCCGGAATGATTACTGTCAGGCTGATTATTGCCTGATGAACATATTGTTCTGTGTCTAAAAAAAATAATACAAGTATTCTTCTACGGGCTTTTCCCTTTATGACTCCACTCAGGACACAGTTGTCATTGATGATGTTGTGTTAGCATTGAAGGGATCTGACTTGTCAAGA
Source organism: Hylia prasina (assembly GCA_013397195.1). Taxonomy (NCBI): domain Eukaryota; kingdom Metazoa; phylum Chordata; class Aves; order Passeriformes; family Sylviidae; genus Hylia; species Hylia prasina. The sequence goes on along the minus strand of VYXD01009094.1, from coordinate 1,023,041 downwards.
TTTATACTTTGAAATTATTGGATTTTTCTGAGGTTTTAGCTAGATTAATATTTTTTCACTTTCTGGCATGTGGTCCTTAATTATCCCTTTCTTTCCCTTTTTCCATATGCTATGGATTCATGCGGCAACTTAAGGCAAGAAAACTTTTGTTGACAATCCATGTTGTGTTTCCCATAAGTAATAAATGTCAGTCCAGACCTAGAAGAACTAAACCGATCTGATGTATGATCAGGTAATTTTTTAAATTTATGACACAAAATCCACCTTAATATAAGTAAAATAGAAATTAGGCAGTTGGATTTCTATAAATAAAACCATCTACAGTAATAGTAAATATTCAATATCACTATATTGCTTTTTTATGTCTGTATATGCTTAAAATAGAAAGGCTCTCAAAACTAAACATTATACAACATCAGCAACATGCACAGGATTTTGGGAAATTTCCTTGCTGCATGTAAGGAAATAAGTAATATGAGAAAAAGTGAGAAATAATTTCCTATTTAATTTCATTTATTTCTTTAACTCCGTTGTTTGTGTGATGAAAACTAGATGCTATCAATGTATAGGAATGCAGCCAAACATGCATTTAATTGCCAAAGAGGAGAAGGTTGCCTGTTTCTAGGGGAACATTATAAATGTTTGCATGAGATCAAATAATGGGTTTTGAACATCTGTTTTACATTATAAGTATATGTGTGCAAACACACACCCTCCTCTGTTGCTTTTCACGGCCTTTCTAAAAGGTGTCTCAGTATTCACCAGTATAATGAGGGGGTTTCTAGAGAAAGGCCACTTCTTTAGAAAACTTAGTCCCATTGGATTTCCAGAGATTTGGGTGGGCATCTCTCTAGTCTCTGAAGCACCATCCTGAATATCCTGGGTAGCAGAGGTGCCAGCCTGAGAGTTCTCAAGGTTGCTGTTCCTTGAGATTTCCTCAGGGTTGCTGTTCCCCGAGGTAATAAGGTTTTCGGGCTTTTCCTGCCCTAAAAGTTCCAC
>VYXD01009094.1:1005673-1021955 GCA_013397195.1 Hylia prasina | reverse complement strand
ATACATCTACATTCTGTAATAAACTAACTACTACTTATTTTGAATTCTTTCAGCTTGTGGTTCTTCATAAAATGTGGATATTCACTCCTATGGCCAGGGATCAAGATCAGTGTCCTCCTGGGCTCTGTGTGAGGTTGGCTGACCCCTTTGTACAGATCCCAAATCCCCCTGTCCGGTCTCCAAACCCTTCAGGGCGACCAGAGGGGTGTCCTGGACTCCAACATAGAGTCATGTAAGGTGAGGGCACAGTGTGCTCTGCCCTGCTGGAGTGCACCCTGTCATGCCAGACGGCACACCACAAAGGTTTCACAGGACCTCAGATGTGGGATACAGGCCCATTCCTGGACAAAGAATGACACCTTCTTCGCCCCCCATGGCTCGCCCAAATCCCCAACCCTGTCCTGTCACCAGGACACCCTGTGGCACAGGCAGGAGACAGGATGGTGGCAATTAAGAACAAGCAGGCCCTGTGAAGCTGTGGACCATCATCTCCTGGCGCCTCCTGAGGGCCTGGCCACCTCTCCATTGCAGCAGCACTCTGTATTCAGGGCCAGAGCCTTTTTAATGACAGCTGTGTGGGGAGGGACAGACGTGTCCCTGGTCCCTCTCTGACTAACCCCAGGCGGCTGACGCAGGTTTGGCAATTGAGGAGCGGCGGCTGACTCACCGTGGTGCCGGGAGCATCGGGGGAAACATGCCAGGGACAACTCAGGGTGATGGATTTTGGACCCAGCCGCTTCTCCCTGTACCTCCGACAGTAAAACTCAGCAGCACGTCCCAGTCAGCCAGAGTGGTTTTATTGCTGGTACTTATATTTTTAGAGTTTGTTCCATGACAAAGCACCAAGTCCTAGCCCCCACAAATAATGCATGATTAATATCCCAGGCAGGGCAGACTGCTATAAAATTATTACATTTTCAGTTTGAAAATCCCAACTTAGTGAGTGAAGTACCTGCCACTGAGATCCCTGGTATTCCCACCTGGACTAAGGCAGGATAACATAATCACAGAATATTTACTCTGAGTTGAAGGAGAACCACAAGGATCATCAAATCCAGTTCTGGAGTGAATGGCCCATATGGGGATCAAACCCACAACACCAGCACTATTAGCACCATGCCCTAACCAACTAAGAAACACACTCCTGAGAGAGAAAATAAAAGTTGAGCAACTTTGATAAGAACTAATCAACTAAACAGAAAAACAACTGGAAAGGAGGTTTTTGTGGTGTAACACACTCGCACACCAACTTTTTCCACTATTCTCGTAGAGTCCCAATGGAACTGCTGATACAGCTACACACAAAATTAGGCAAAGAGTTTTGTATATATGCTAGAACAAAGATCTCATCAAGCACTAAGTTTCTTTCCTATTTAAAACACAACAACCCATTTCTTTAGCCCTCCCCTCAGTATTTCAGGCTCCTAAACAAAACAGATTGCTGTTTTTTCTTTGTAAACCCCAGGCAGTTTCCTCTGTCATTCTTGCTCACTTTGGCAGGAGTGTATGTGCTACGTACCTTAGTACAGGCCTTTCCTGCTCTGTTAGGGCAGGGGGTTCTGTGTGTTTCCCTGGGCTATGGAACAAAAATGTCTCTTATAGGGGACCAATACAGACTTTTCTATGTCACTGTAATATAAACATATTATGATGATTTTCATAGCTGAGCAAAAGAACAAGAAGTGTGGCTTCTCAAGGACCTAGAGCTCATCATGTTCCCTCATTTTCACCTGGGAAAATCAGATTGAAGGTGAACTGAGTAAGATGACTTTCTGATTCCACAAAGAAAATGTTACATGTATTATGCATTCCCCAAGCACCAAATGTGAAGCTTTGACAATTTTCTGTTATAATTTTAGTACAGTTCTTTTGCTTTATCTTGTAATGGTGAGGGTATCTGCCTTTGTTTATTTAAATAATCACTGAAACATGTACCAATAAATGTCTACATTTACATTCTGATATAGGAATTCTCTTTTTTCTATGAAAACCATAAACAAAAGCTGACACAGCATTAATAAGCTAATGTCAGTGTAATTAATATGAAGAAGAGACGTGTTTCCCAAAGGAATGCCTAATCCTTTTCATTTCTATTCATCACAGCAGCTTATTAGTAAACAAATCTGTGTTTATTTTACTTCATGTAACCTATGCACTGTTATTTCCAAAACAGGGCTCACTCTAGAAAAGTCTTGCTACCATAGCTACCAGGCTACATATACTTACAGCAAGAGCTGTGTCCTCTTGTTTGCTTCTGCAGGGGGGAATTAATCTGTGTGAGTACAAAGGAGCAAAGCCCCTGTATCTTACACAACTGAAAGAATAAACATTTGTTTAAGGTGGCAGATCACTTAAAGAAATGAGAATAATATCAAGATGCTTTATGACATTATTAGAAATAGCATATAGGTTTGAAACATAAGAATGTCTAACCAAAGTAATCAGTGTGATTATACCTGGACATTGCTGTCCTGGTGTATGCCATGGCTTTTTGTGCAGTTAAATAACAACTGTGTGGTTGGGAAAGGGGTTTTTTACAACCTGAGGACTTTCATGCTGTTGCAAGAATTCTGGAGTCAGTAACAGATGTCAGTCAAACCCAGGTTTTGCCTCAGTAGACATAAGGAAGCCTAAGCAACAAGGCTGGGAGGAGCCCTTCAGGCACCCGTGGGTGCTGGGGTGGGTAATCTGTGCTCATGTGACTTGATACTCAGCTGCAGCCTCTGCTAGCAACCTCTGAATCGGATGTGCCTGCCATTTCCCTCAATTCAAGGGGCTAAGGACGAGAAAATTTAATGGAAAATGAAGGGTGCTTATCTGGTCATGGAATAATGGTGTTTCTTATAAACACTAAAGCAGACAGAAAGTTTAACAGCAATATATTATAGAAAAATTTAAATGCAGACTGCTTAGATGGATTTTTTTTAATATAGAAAGTCACTTTTATCAAAAAAATTGATCTGTCTGCCAGTCATTCTAGATATATTCAAAATGCAATTGTAAATATATTAGATTGAGATAGTGTCTGGTATTTCCAAAAAGCAATACAGGGCACGGAGCCAGTGAATTGCAAGGTTTTTATGAGGATGCAGTGCCTGTAACTAATGGATGGTCAAAGCTTTTGAAGTGCTGTTCTACCCAGAGGAGAATCACTCTCAGCCTGACTGGGGAGGCAACAGTTTCATCTCAAGTAATTTCATACCACAAAATCATCATGGTTATCTGCTCAAACAGTGATGTTCTTCAGTCAGGTCTTTCATTTACACTCTGCTCTGTTGACATTACTGATGTTAAAATTATACACATTAATTAATAGTGCTCCATTATGTTCCATTCCAAAAGCCTGAAAGTAACCATGATGTAATGGTTACTCATAGACTTGATTCTGCATCTGCTAAACCCCTCAGAAATCAGTAAGTGCCCTGGCAGTGCTGATAGTAGACAGAGAAAACCAGTGCCTGTGGCACCATGAGCAAGCACTGTGTATCTTCTTATCACTGCACACAGCAACCTCAACTCACCCCATGGCTATCAATATACCAGGAAAACAGTCAGAAGCTGGAATACTACAAAGCAGCTTGTGTTAGATGACTAATTTCTCATCTTACCAACCTGTCACACACTGTCCATGTTTATTTCTAACACTTATTCCATCCACTGTCCCAAACATGATTCATTAAGGTTAACGATCCTTCTGTCTTCATGCATCAGTCATTCCAAGTGGCATTAGTTCAACTCCAGTGTATTTAAGGACTTATCATTAATTAAATACAGCTTGTACTGAGATTTATAAATGTAAAGTACTATCTAAAGACTATTAATAATTGTCAGATCCTTCTTTAAATTATACAAGTAGATTAATATTTTGCCCCATCTGCCATCCTTGGTGGGAATACAATTTCTCCATCAAATTTTATCTGTGGAGAGATGGATGTGGGTCCTCCAGAGCAATTTGTTTCAGACACTTGTGTTCAGTTCAAGATCTGTGTTGCACCATGTAATCCCCTTCTCTGCCTGATGCCCCCTTTCTCTGTGTATGCTCAGCAATAGTATGCATCACCTCAGGAGCAAAGGTTTTGTCCTCAGCTTCCTGGAAACACCAAGTACCCTTTATCAGGGGCTCAGTGTTTTCTGTGCTGTAATTGTGGCTTCAGATGTGATTTTACTGCATCTTGCGGGGCAAAATCACATCTGAAGGGGCAGTGTGGGGCAATTCTTCTGCCTCTTCAGCAGTCCATTTACAAATATTCAGTCAGTCCAAATGTCTCATCTTGCTTGGACTGGATTTTGCACACACTTGCCTGATAGTGAAAAAGAACAAAGAAAACTGTGCAACAGAGAACTGTCTCAGGGAAGAGGTGGTGGTGGAGAAGAGACAAACCAAAAGCTTATTTCTAGATTATTTCCATACTTCAGCCACAAGGTCTGCTCTTGAGGATTTACTGAGATGAGACACACACACTTTTGGCTTGAATGATATTTGTGGAGGAGCATAGCACTGTATTCCAAAGCCTTTATGACTTCTATAGAGGTCTTTTTTCTGGCAATATTACTGCAAGGTTGAAGGAGGCAGTGATTGGCGAGTCAGAGCTGCAGAATTTCACAAGTCACTTTGACAGAAGCTAAGATTTTGTATTTTCTTGTCAAAAAATGCAGCACTAAGAAAAATTTCAGGTCTTCAAGAAGAATGCTTCATTCAAGGAACATTTAATCTTGAAGTGGGCTGGCAGGACATGCCCCATTTCTACTCCTTTTCCTGCTCATATTGTCCACTGGAGTAAGGAACACTTCCAGCAGACTTACTCCAGGGAAGACACTTCCACATACAAGGCCTTAATGGGAGATAAGTTTGCAAAAGACTAACCAGCAGTAAAACCAGGGGAAAAAAAAGATGTTCTCCTATGTGGTTTCTCTGTCCCAAATCTTATTCCATGACACGTTGATTTGTTTGACAGTTGATGACCAGATAAGAGTGGTAAAGTTTCCTCCTCACTTGAAGAGAGTTTGGTGGAACTTTGTTTCTATGTTCAGTATCAAAACCTGTCAAGTATCAGAGTGCTCTGATCTCTGTCAGCCATTAAAGATTGACCAAAATTATGTCTACCAAAATACAGGAGAATGGCAGACATCATCTCAACATCAACTACTGTTGAAATAAACCCCCAACACTGGATATCAGATAAAAATGTAATGAATGACAAATTGATTCAATTTACAGAATGTATAAAGCCAAATTGATCATAGGATTATTAAATATTAACCTGTGGCATTTGCCACTCTTGCATATTTCAGGTATATGTGCCTGTTTCATTGAGGAATAGGCAGATTCACTTCTTAAGCAGGAAAAAATTGTCTTCTTCTGCTGTATATGGCATAAAACGCAAAATATATTTGCTTCTATTTCCTGCACTGCAGGAACCTGAGCAAGAACTTTTGATTTGTTGTTCAACTCAAGAATAAGTATCTTGTGTTTATAGACATCCTAATCTTTCCTTAATTCAATAAAAACCATAGACATTGAAATTTAAGCATTCTGTAGCTGTTAAAGTGAAGGTAAATAGTAATTTTGAGTAACTTGTTTCAAACCCAATCTTAATGAGCCAAATACTCTTAGCAGACCTTATACTGATTTTCTGTTATTTGGATTTTATTCTCACGCTGCTAAAATAATTCTCACACTGCTGAAATAGTACATATATTCAGTAGAATAAAAAAAACTTTTAATGAAATCTAAAGCCTCCATAGATCTTGTGAAACAATATTCAAGCACATTTAGCTTTATATTGCCACAGCTGAAACTTATACCTGAATGGAAGCAGGTGATGAGACAACAGAGAAATACAATTGCTGCCACTGAGAAAGTGTTTAAGCTACAAATATTGTAAGTGAAATAGTTTTGACAGGTAGGAAAAATGAAATGTGGATCTACCATCAGGAAAGATAAAATATATAGTAAACAATATTTTAAGAATACTAAAATGTAATAAGCAAGTTTTAATATGGTTTATTTGCACATTTTTCATCCTGTTTTTTTTATTACAGACTTGGTTATGACTTTGCTTCCAGGCTATTCTTCTTCAAAATCCACACTAACCACTTCATAGTATTTTATAATAAATATGTCTGGGAAAAGTATTCCTTGAACAAGTCCGTTTAAAAATATTCTTCAGCGAGTATATTTGTTTTGGTGGTTGTTACTCATCACTTCTCAAAGCCCTGAGGAATTAATTAACACTTTCTTAGCTAGTATCTTTTCTCTTTCAGCAATTAATTTCTTTGTGACATAGTTACATGTGTTTGTGGGAGACTGCAGAGGATAAATGCACCGAAATATTTTAAAAAGAGGGAAAAAAAATAAATCAATCCAAATGTTCAATAGAAATGAAAAATTAATCCCATCTTTCCCAAAAATGTGCAATGAAAACTCAATAAATTTGCATGTAGAGATATGTTTTCTCTCTTTTTTTACTTTACCACCACCACTTTATAACACATCTTCTTTCTTCAGACTTGTTCACAGAAAACTTTTTCAAGTCTCATTATTTGTTTTTTATCCACATATTTGCTCAGTGAATCCCATCCAATCTTCATCTAATCTCCATGCTCTACCCCACTCTTATCTTAGTTCAGGGACATCAGTCCTCATCTCCTGTGTACCTCTTATTGGTCCAGTTCAACAGTAAATATCTCTCTTATATCTGTCATTGTTTCTGTCCTAGGATTTCATACCTCCAGATTATTTCTCATTATATCCTTCCCGCTTGTCAAAATATTACTCAGTGGCTCGTGATGCTCCTGCCCCATTCATTTCAGCTTCTCCTCCCACCTCTGTGACCAGGTACCCCCACAGTTTTTGTGTCTCGACATCTTCTGCAAGCCTATCACTCGTCCCATCTTCACCTAAATCACAATATCTTCCACCAGGATTGTCCAGGATGCATAGAGAGCTTGGAGCATACCTGGAGCAGACGTGTGGGACATAGTGGAAAGCAAGACTTTAAAATTGGTTTTGTGGAACAGCCTTTGTAACAGGAAATGGAGCAGAATTTATATATTTATAAAATAATTTTTATAAATATTTTGCCATAATGTTTTGATTACCTCCATTTTCTTGCTGCCTGGAATAACATCACACTGTATGTGTGCTCACTGGTTAAAAAAGAGGTGGATGTTTTTGTGGGGATTTGAAATGCAGGTTGAGCACATAGGTATGTACACACAAATATGTGCATGTGCTTAGGTTAATCCTGACTTATTGTCCTAAAGAAGAATTTAGTGGTTTAGATGTAAGTTTTTATGATTCCTTCACAGGCTCTTTTATTTATTCATGTAGTTTTACTCTACACCCTTAAGCTATCACAGATATTTTATGTGACAGTACTTAATTGTGTTCATCCACCAGAAATGCTGATTGAAAATTAAAATGTTCCTGCTAATTTCTTTCTGGAGATATGCACATTGAAGAATAATAGATTCATTTTTTATTATATACATGAAAAAGAAACAGGACTTGTTAAGATGGTGAAATCATTAAATCAATAGTTTCATAACTAGAAAGTCTACCTGAAGCAGTTAGTTTGAACTTTAATGGGTGTTCCACTTTAGCCATGTTCACTAGCAGTCCTAGTACTTGAGCTTTATCTTCATTATCGGTTTAATGAACTGAAAGAAAAGAGGACCAAGCTAAGTGCAGGTAAACCTTCCATGAAAGTATGCTGAAACTCATTATAAGTAAGGTAAATTCATTAAGCAGGGGGTAAACTGCCTTTCATAGCAGATGAGGTCCATTCCTGCATTTTCCTGGGAAAGGAAGAATGGAGGAGAAATGAGGGATCCCACAACATAGCTCATTGGAAGAGTAAATGAAGGGTGTTTTCATTTCAGCGTGTCCCACTGCAATATGTTGGTGCCTATTGAGCGAACTGAGCAGATGGCCAGGCTGCCCTTGGTCCTCCTTCTACAGTCCTCAAGGCTGGCCTCATGGAGTGGTGGGAGCAGTCCCTTTCTTATTGCCTATCCCCTCCACCTGCTCTCTGGAGAGGTGATGTTTGCACTCCCTTTCCTTACAGAAGTGGACCAAGGGGCTGGAGGGGCAGAGCCCGTGCTGAAGCACCTCAACTCCCTTCAGGGTGTGAGTGTCCTACTCTTGCCCTGGGCTACCTCACAGCAAGCACTTCCCTCTGCTGTCATCATCCCTGAGGTAAAGAAGGGAAGAGAAAAATTAGACTGGGCCTGAGGTCCATAGACCTCCCTTTTTTTCCTGGCTGAGGGAAATCACATCCCATTTTCAGTCTCAAAGAGAAATATTCGTGCGCTTTTCTGTCTCTGCTGAAGCTCAAAGGGATGAGCTATGGCTGGGAGGGAAGACTAGAGAGGTGCTGCCTACAAGGCAAGTATATCAGAGAAATATGATCTAAATTCATGACTTACTGAATATCTGGGGTCCTCCTGAGCACCTGGATGTGGCATTTCCACTTTGGGCTTTAACTCACCCTGTTGCTCATAACGTTGGGTTCTGGGAAAGAAGAGAAATATTTGTTATGGTTACACATTAACCCCAGAGATAGCATGCCTTTGACCTTGAAAGACAACAGCAGATTTTTTGCTTTTGTGCTAGGCCTCTCCTAGTTGGGAAATGAATGTTGGGTACCTTCAGCTGCTAATGAATTCATTTCTGACTGAAATAAAATGTAAAGGAGGTAACAGCCAGTTTTTCTGGGCAGATGCCAGTCTAAAGGCTGTGATCAGTATATTGGATATGCAATAAATGTCTGTGCAACACTTACCCTGGAAACAAACTTGCTCCCAGACATCCTGTGTTTCCAAGTGCTTCAGTGTTTGAGTACCTCACATCCTGTGACACAGCCATGTACTGTCTTCTTGTGCCAAATCAGAAATATTGGTAGATAAATAAAAGGATCATGTTGTTTTTTGGATTTCTTTAGCCCAGTTGCATAATATTAGTTGTTACAGTTTTACATTAAAAAAAATTTTAGAAGAAATATATTCCTTGTGCATGAGATTAGGTAAATATGTATGAAATGTCCTTTTTTGCTGCAATATGTTCTGCTGGCCATAAGCAAAGAAAATTGGGAAGAGGAAATCCCTTTCTGACTTACAGAGAACAATGTGGAAAGCTGAATATGTTTCCAAATTTTGTGGTTTTTCCTCTGCTCCAGCATTGGGACTAGAAGAGATGCACCATGTAGGAGTGAAGGCAGGTAAAATATCCCGAGCAGAAGATGGAAGTGGGTTTGGTGGCTTCCTCTGGAATTGCACCCAACTACACAGAGTATGACACCTATTTGCAAATGTTAAATGGTTTAGAATTCAGTGCATTGCTCTTCTCTCTAAACACATACATCATAGCCGTGAAAAAGTGATGTTAGTCATAAGTTCAAGCCTCGTGCCCAACATTCCCCAACTGGCAAGTCTTTAATTACATTAACATTCACATTTGCTTGCTCCCATGTTCCTAAAATGAAGATTAATTTTCATCATGTCAAAGTTCTGAATGTCACAGGATTTCTGTAGTCATCATTCACAACACTTGCCAGGAAGTAATAGTGAAAGCAATTCCAGCTGTTGGTAAGGAAGGCTGGAGGCTGATGAGGACTAATTACACAATCATTTGAGAAGAAATATGTAGTGCTAACCCACTCCTTGATATGTATAACTTTGTTAATGCTTTGCTTAAATTTTAAAGTAGCAATGTGATTTCTACAAGCTGTAATGCATGCTTTGTTCCTAGTTAGTGTCTGTAGGCAGTAGAACTGTTGGGGACATAGGCAGTAGGTAGAGAAGGTAAGTTGCTATAAATTGAAAAAATAATGAAAAATAATTGAAAGTTCTGAGTTATGAGTAAGAATTGTGCGCTGTGCTATAATTTGGGTGGAGGGGCATTCATAATTTATGTTAGCAACAAAGAAAAGAACTTATAATAATGTAGCTGCTTTATTAATGTAGTTATTAATTTATTCTTTATTACGCATATGAAGAGAGACGAATTATCTCATAAACATTCTTTCCTAAAGACTGTACACTAAATGAATGGTAAGCAAGGCTGTGGTTGCAGCAGCAGGTAGGAATAGGAAAAATGTTGTTGTGCAGAGCAAGATAATGAATGCCTTGAATTGAGAACCAGCATCAGAGATTCTGCATTGCTGTTACAGCTTTCAACCTTTCTATTCAGCTGCAGCTGCTTTCCTGTTTCTCCTTGTTTCTGGTAGAAGATGTATTAGAGCAAAGCTTAGTGAGCTCCTGAAACTGAACTGACAGCAGAAAAGCAGGACAGGTAACAGAAAGCTTAACAACTTCTACAACAGCTCCACATGTTGATGCACAAAAAAGCATCTGAGTTGCTGATTTCAGACTTCTCCCCAGGTGAAATCCTTCTGGAATATGGGTAGTTGGGGTTTGGGGGGAATTGTTTGGTTTTTATTTGTTTGGTTTTGGGTTTGGGTTTTGTTTATTTGGTTGATTTTGTATTTGTTTTTGTTTTTGAGGGCTGTTGTGATGTCTTAAACACCCAATCTCTCCATGAGGAGAGGGCTAAGGAGGCCATGTTCTGCTAAGGCTTGGATGTGCTTTCAGTTGTTCCAAAGCAAATCTGAGGCAGATAGGGACTCTCCCTGTGGTTGTAAGAAAGCTCAGGTAGCGCAGGCAGACTTCACCCCATCAAATTACTCCATCCCATGAAACTGCTCTGCACTGGCCTTTGTCCTGAGCTGACAGAAAGGCAGTTCAGCTATTAAATTACCTTGCCCAGATGTGCTCCAGATGAAGAGAAAGGTGCTGCAAGCCATTCTCATGGGGCTGCTTTGCACACATTAACTCTGTCCCTTGTGAGGGGTGGGTCATGGTCCCTGTGCTTGTTCTGAGTGACCCTTTGCCAGGGCTAAACTCCCTCCCACAAGTCCTTCCCCCTGGGGGGTGAATGCTGGGCAAAGATGCAACACAAGGAAGTCAGAAAGCAGCACAGTGAGGAAATGGAAAGACATGGCTCTGGTCTGAAGTTGTGCAGTAGAAGGGCAGAAATTGAATGTGCTTGTGGATCAGCACTTGGGAAGGAGCTGGTATAATTTCCTTCAAATACAATAATTTAACATCCCATTTTCTAAGTGTAGCTGGGACTTTGCCTATTGTTTTTTCCCACACCAAAAATTTCAAAGGCAAAACCACAACAAGATAGCTGATTTTGAGACATCAAGCTTAACCAACTCCCATTTATTGAAAGTTGAATTCAGTGCTAATGTGCTGCTGTTGCATTTCTGTTTCTCTGCCACGACATCTGCCTTTGCAGCAGGCTCCCTCTAGACAATGCAGGAGTGCTCACTGCAGAAAGGAGATTTGTGCTACTCCTGCAGTGCCTCACCTACTTTGTGCAATTAGCAGTTTGCAAGCTTTCAGTATGATCCTTCTCTGTGTGTTTGACCAGACAGCAGGGACTGTCCTTTCAGCCTGGCAGCCTGGCTATTTTTCTTCACCAAGCAAGAGCCACTCAGAAGGGAATCCCTCCCCCTGCCTCATATTTTTCTGCCATTCTACTTGCATTACTACAAGTCAGGCAGAGGGACCTGAAAACACAAGTGGGAAGAGGGAATAGGACATCATTTTCAGCAGCAATGCAATCCTAGATCAGATTGAACTGACATAGAAACAGCACTCTGCAGGGCTATACAAAGTTATTCCCAGACACTTAGCAGAAGTGGTCTGTTGAGGTCTGACTTTTTTTCCAGGGGAGGTCACATCCTAACAACATGAAATTCAGTTGGTTTATGGCTGCTTTAAAAGCTAGTTTATGACTGATTTACCAACTATCTTTTATCAAGTATGTTCTGCTCATGTCTAACCAAAGTACCCAGTATGTGATTGCTCCCACAGCACTGCAGACCCTGTTTCTCTCAGGTGCTGCTGAGCAGGTTGATATGAATAGAGTTCATCCCAGCCCCCTCTGAAATTCCACAATTCCCATGCTCAGTGGGATTGCTAGGCCTGCCCTGATCAGAGCTGGCTATCAAAGGCCACTGTTGGACTAGATTACTCTGTGCTGGAAGCAATCTCAGCTGCTGGCTGAGGATAATTCTGTGCTGCTTGCAAGGAGGAGGGTGTTTTTATAGGGCAGATATATATTTTGAGCACATGGACAAAACAGAGAGACAGTACAAGAGATCACAAAATCATGTATTTGTTAGTCAATTAAGGAGTAATTGATTACTTACAAGAAGAGCAATCAAACCATTTTAAGAGCACTTGTTTTCAAATTGCTTGTATCTCGCAATCAAATGGAAAAATAGATCTGTGAGGGGGCATGACTGGCAGACTGACTTGCATTACAACTTGCTGGAATAGCATAAATGTTCAATGTAGGCTTAGTTTACCTATGTTAAAACTGTGAAATAGGCACTGACGTTGTGGAATCAGTGGCAAGAACTACATTCTGGTTGGACAAAAACTCCCTGGGCCTCAGGAGATGCACTGAGCCTGAAACCGAAACAGGTTTTCATTTTCCCTCATAAAAAGGCAACAGTCTACTTGAGATAGATCTGCCCAGGTTCTCTCACAGTTTCTCAGAAATGCACTTATCTCATCCCTGGAGAGTGTTTTACGGAAATATATTTACTTAAAATGTATGGGAAGGATTTCCAAAATGCAGATAAATTATGAAATGCTCAGTAACACAAACTGGGAGAAGTGGCTGCAGTATCTTTTGTATATTTTCTAAGGCATTTGGGATTCAAATACATACCTGGTGAGGTTTGCAGAGGTATCACAGTGAGCTGAAACCTGCAGAAATAAATTACAAGCTATTTAGATATTTCAGAAACCTCTCCTAAATGCATAATCATTTCTTTAGGAACCCAGTGCTTCCAGAAATCTTGCCCACTTCTCATATCTGCAAATGCCTATGCAATGCAGGACACAGCTCCAAGGGAAAGGAATTTACTGTAAACCAAACGCTTCTCATAAGTGATTTGGATGAGCAGAATGAGATTTAGAATTTGAACCACTGCTGGTAAACAATTGAGCTCCAGACTTCAGGATAATGAAATGTTTTTGAAATCTTCCAGCCCATCCCTGTTTACAAGAACTTTTTTTAAAATTATTCTTATATTAAAAAAAACCAAAACCCACTGCATTTTTTCCTTTTCAAAAGGATCAGTATTACAATAATTGCATAAATGAGACCTTGATGGTGAATGCAAATACAAAGCCATTTAAAGTTATTTTTACTCCACTTGATTGTATTGGTTTGTTAAATTCATTACTGGTTTGTAATATTTTGGCTTCATTTCTCTCTCTTCAGTTACTGTGGCATCAAAAGGTTCTCCTCCTCTACCACTGAATCATTAGCATTCTCCTAAAAACTCCAGTGTACAATCTCTACCCCCAAATTAATATCTAGTGACAGAAAATAGCAAAGGGTAGTTAGTTAGCAATCCTTTTAAATGTGGCTTGGAACATTGACTGCGGAGCCAAGCCATGTGGCCTGAAGCTCTAGAGATGCAGATTTCTTTTCCTCTAACAGCTGGTGAGCTCTGAGCAAGACAGCTACTGAAGGGATCTTCTTCTGAAAGATTTCTTGCTTGTTATGCTGGGAATTTGTCAGAAAGGTCTGCAGAATCATAGAATGGTTTGTGCTGGAAGGACATCAAAGATGTTCTAGTTCCAGCCCTCTAATGATGCCTCGGGAAGGCTGACCTGGAACAGAGACTAGACAGAGATAAGAGAATAAAGTCGGTATTTATTAAAAGGCCTTTAAGGATACACATTAGGCAGGACAAGACCCTGGCTAGGACTACACCCAAGGTGGACCCAAAATGGTAACAAAATGGACAACCGGTCACCAGGTCTCACACTTTTATAAGTTGTGGTCTATTTGCATATTGGGGTTAATTGTCCAATTACAGCTTCAGGTTGTGAGGTCCCATCCTTCTTGGTTTCTCTCTTCAGTCCACCATTGTTTATGCTTTTGGGCCTGAAGGCTTGCAACAGTTTTCCTTGGTCTCCAGCAGGAAAAGGATTTGTTTTGTTTACCTGCTCTGTGAAGTGAGCTCACTAGCACTTAATTTGAGGCTCAGAACTACACACTTAGGCAGCACAGAATCTGAAGAACATGAAAGCTAAAACTTAAGGCATCCCTGCCATAAACATGTATGCTATCCACTAGAGCACTGTGTTCAAAGCCCCATCCCACTTGGCCTTGAACCATGCCAGTGGTGGGATATCCACAATTTCTCTGGGAAAGTGTCAGTGCTAGTGTCTGGTGTCACCAGTGTCACCAGTGTCAAAGGCTTTGCACAAGTCCAAGTATATGTCATTTGGTTTAATAACCCAATTAATTGTAATAGGGAATAAAATCCTGGATTTTTCCTGATTTTGGTCTTTTGTGATGATCCAGGATGGCTCTGAATTTGAAGATGTCACTGGGCTGACTGTCTTAGTGAGTGTCAGATCTAGCAGGATCCTGCCTGGTGCTGCTGAGAGTATCAGAAGTTGGGGAGGCCCTTTCTGCTCAGCCACCAGCCAAAGCCAAAAAATCATTAAGGGAGATGAACAGCAGAGGCAGATGGTACTGTCTGAGCGAAAGGGACAGCTTTAGCTAGTGTGCCTCTAACACCGGGACTACACCACTCCTAACCCAAACTACAAATTGGCCTAAGCACAGGAGAAACTGAGAAAAAGTGAGGTACAAAACACTTCTACATTGCATGTTCACCCTAATTGCAGGGAAGACAAGTCTATAGGCCTTTCTTGCTTGTTAGACTTTTAATTTATCATTTGTCATCAAAGGCTCCTCCTACCTTACAGGTCCTCACTAGTGTTCGTACAAAGAATTATTTTAGCCTTGTCTGACAGTAAATATGAGGATGAGATGTTTTTCTGCTGCAGGGATGCCTCAGACTAGCTTGTTTGTATTTACTTGTTTGAAGAAAGGAGGGACCCAATCTTAGCTGACACAAGCTGGCGATTTCCAAAAGCAAGACAGAAATTTTGGAAACTTTCCCTAAAAGTCTGTCATGTTAGTACTTGTGGACCAGCTTAGTTCTGTTCACGGTGTGTGAGAGGCTTTTTAATGCCTAACCTGCACAGAAATAGAGAAAAACCCCTAGGTTTTCCCTAGGTGAGAGGATGCTGACATGGAGAACCACACCACCTGCATGGAACATACTAGCAATGGTGTCACATAAGGCTTTCATCTAGAAGGTGACTTTGTGCTGTTCAACATGACTTCACTTCTTGGCTAACTCTCCAGTTTTGCTTTGCTCTTTGATTAATGCTAAGCCATAATGACTGGTGTCTGGCTTTTTCCTCTTACAGTCTTGCTTTTGCTGACTAAATGTCCAGAAGAAAAGTTTCCTTCTTATTTCACCTTACTGCATTATACTTAGCCAGGTGTCCTGGTTTCAGCTGGGATAGAGTTAACTTTTTTCCTAGTAGCTGCTTCAGAGCTGTGTTTTGGGTTTAGCATGAGAACAATGTTGGTAGCACACTGATTGATTGGTTGTTGCTTAGCAGTGCTTATCCCAAGTCAAGGACTTTTCAGCATTCCATGGTCTGCCAGTGAGGAGGTACACAAGAAGTTGGGAGGGAGCATAGCCTGGACAGCTGACCCAAATTTCCAAAGGGATATTCCATAGCAGTGGACATCATGACCAGTATATAAACTGGGGGGGTTACTGGGAGGGGCTGATCATTGCTGGGGGACAGGGTCTGGCATCAGTCAGCATGTGGTGAAGAACTGTATCATGCATCAATTGTGTTTCTTGGGTTTTATTCCACTCTCTCTTTTTGTTACCTCTGTTTTCATGACATTATGATGATGAGGAGAAGGGGGATGATGGTTTTTTTAATTTATTAAACTGGGTTCTTATCTCACAGGTTTTATCTTTTATTTTCAAATTATCTTCCCCACCCTACTGGAGGAAGGGCAGGGGCGGGGAGGGAGAGAACAGCTCCCTCGTGCTTCGTTGCCAGCTGCACCTGAACTATTTAGTGCCTGATGTCAGCTCAATACTTTTCCTCAAAGCCACAGAAGTGCTTCTCAAGAGGGAACTGGTGGGTAAAGGTCTACTGATACCCCATCCAAAAATGTTGTAGACAGAGCATCTCACAGTGAGATGCCTTTGCAGTCTTTGTGCAATGTGGGTAATTACTCCTCTGCCTGCCTAGGTAATGGCAGCTTTTATGTAATACAGCCCTTTTGAGAGAGGCAGAAGTTTGTTTCTCTTATTTTAGTACAAATTTCCAATGTAAACTTTCCAGGATAAAGTTTAACTTT
>VYXD01009094.1:951163-1005634 GCA_013397195.1 Hylia prasina | reverse complement strand
TTTTTTTTTTTTAAAGGAAGGGGATTGACGCATCTTCACACCATCAAGGCTATATCTGAATTTTGTGGTGCTGAGGCTTGTGGCACTGAAGTGTATTATCTGATTGTTGAAGATAAAAACCTGATGAAAAAGGCAGCCTGTAGTGTAGGAAGGACACGGAAATGGAGAGTAAGATTTGGAAACTTACACAATAAAGGACTTTAATTTCAAAATCTCAGCTGACCTCATAGAGTGATACCATACTGCACTGCTTAAAAATAGTCTGCACAAAGCAGGGGAGAAAATTTGATGCAAAATCCATTGTCAGGAAAGGGTTACCCTTAAAACTGTATTTTAAACTTGACTTCTGAGATAATTGCAAAACTAAAAGTGTCTATTTTTAATACCATTCCTCCTACCAAAGAAATCCCTAAAGAATGGGAAGTAGTACCTGTTTATAGGCAGAACTGGTGCTTATTGCAGTTATGGTGTATGCAAAAACTGCTACATAAAGCTTGCTCAAGTCTCACACAGTGATAGCTATTTGCAATGCAGTGGCCTCTGAAGGTCTCCAAAAGAGACACACAGTATTATAGCAGAATTACCAAAGTGTCCTCAAATTTCTCGGTATGAGAGAGAGAGAAAAAATTAGATTATTCTCCACTATGTCTGACTTATAACATATCAGACAATAGTACGTGATTTTTATTATGAAATGTTGATTGTGAGCCAATCAAGCTGTGTTATGCTGTACTGGGCACTGGCATGCATAAGAAACTGCAGAAAAGATTCAGGATAAAGGAATGCAAACAGACATGCAAAAGCAAAAGAGAAAGAACGATGAGGCACAGAGAAACAAAATATGTACAGCAGCAATTTCCAGGAATCTGCTGGTCTTACAGAGTTTGTAAGAGAGAACATCTGGCCACCTGTGTGGCCTGAGCCAGTGCACATCTCTGGGTCACACTGAAAGCTGTGAGGTTAAAAATCAGGCACTAGATGATTCTGTTTTTTCTATTAAGATGTATTTTTGTCAGTTAAAAGAATAGCAACCTAGCCTGATTTTCCTGGGCACCTGTTGTTTTCACAGCCAGTGGCATCCTGACCTGTATCAGAAGCAGTGTGGCCAGCAGGACTAGGGAAGTGATTCTTCCCTTGTACACAACTCTGAAATCCTGTGGTCAGTTTTGGGCCCTTCCGTGCAAGAAACAGGTTGAGGTGCCAGAGTGTGTCCAGGGCAAGGCAACAAAGATGCTGAAGGGTCTGGAGCACACGTCTGATGAGAGGTGGCTGAGGGAGTTGGGGTTGCTCAGCCTGGAGAAAAGGAAGATCAGGAGGACCTTATTGCTCTATAACTACCTGAAAGAAGGTTGTGGCCAGGTGGGTGTCAGCCTCTTCTCCCATATCTCAGGTGAAAGGATGAGAGGAAGTGGCCTCAAGTTGTGACAGAGCAGGTTTAGATTAAATATTAGGGAAAAACTCTTCACAGAAGGATTTGTCAAGCATCGGCACAGGATGCCCAAGGACGAGGTTGAGACACCATCCTTGGAGGTGTTTAAAAGGCATGCAGATGTGGCACCAAGGGACCCGGTACAGTGACATGGACTTGGCAAAACTGAGTTAATGGTTGGACTTGATGACCTTAGAGATCTTTTCCAAACTCATCAATTCTATTATTCTACTGCACTAGGATTCATGTAAGGTGTAATGATGCCCAGCTACCTCCCAGGAGCTACTGCATGCCAACTAAGGCAGAAGTACAGTAAGCACCTCTGCTCCTCATCTGGTGCAGTTTATTGCTAAAAATATGTGAACAAGCCGAAATCAGCAGTGGTTTGGGGTTTTGAACTGCTGGAGCTCTAGGAAAATGGCACTGCCTCTGTCACTGGGATGGTAATGTCTAGTGAAGGTACCAATACAACATTAAATTACAATGACCAGAAGAAGGCAGAACCCCAAACTTCATGTGTTACACAACACAGGCACTGGCCTGAGACCCACAGAGATCATTAGGAGTGACCAAGTTGGGGGTCAAGCTATGAGAGGAACATCCCAAGGTATTGTAATAAGGTTGGAAACCAAACCCCCCAGGATGGGAGCACACAGACACACACATATATTCTCCTTGCGTGCTATGTGCATGTGCTGGCTTTGCCAATGAGCTCTGGTCAGCAAGCCCATGCCCAGGGAAAGAAAGCAGACACAGCAGAGGTTACCTGGCTGAGTGGCAAGTGCTATGCTGCTCCTGAAAATGCCCTGCAGTCCTCCAGCAACTTATGTTCATTTTGTTAATTTACTCTGCATTAGGCTATTAAGGCAGTGCTGCTGCCTGTAAGCAGCTGTGTATTACCACACAGATAACCTCTGACTACAGCTGGCATAGCAACAGAGCAGTCAGCAGGATACAGCTGCAACAGACTGGAGAGGCAGAAAAGAGGGAACTGTGCTGAAGTCTTGGTTTCCTCTCCATTAGGTGCTCTAGGCAGCCACAACACTCGCAGCAAATCTGGCTGTGCTACTTGCCCTATACTTCTCCAGAACCACAAGCTGATTTTAAAGCCAGCATGTGGGAAACAACTTGTGTTCATGTGAGACTAAAAGAAACAGCAGTTTGTGCATTTGTGAATATCAGTGGCAGAGGAAAGGGTGCATGTATGCTCTGAACTGACTGTTCCTTTTTCTTACAGTAACAAGTATTAATAATTCCCTGCTTGGGAAAACAAAGGCACAAACTCTCCCAAACTGCAAAGCATGGCAGTTCTAGAAGAATGCTGTCTTCATAGATGGTCCTTGAACAATTCCTAGAGATATGCCTTAGAGAGGAAGTTCTTACAGTGTCTGAGGACAGAGTGGGAAACCTCACAAAACATGCACCGTGCCCCCCATAATGTGCAAAGTCTTATGGAGCTTGAGACCCTTATACCAGTGAGGTGGTCACAAATATTCTCAGCATGAGGCTGCTTATCTGTAGAGCTGTTCTATCTCTTAGTCAGCAGCACTGAAATGCTGCTTCTGCATTCAGTTCCAAAGTGAGATTAGCAATCTGATATGTATTGTAGCAAGATACTTTAGCACAAACTCCTCTCCTCTGCCTTCTGAAGAGAAGAGCTGAGTGGAGGTAGTTTGTGGCACATTTTTCTGAGCCATGGATTACCTTCAGCTTTGTTACTTTGACATTGAGTCCTTCTCTTGTGTGAGACATTTTAGAGCAACAACAAGCCAAGTGCTCCCTATGCATGAAGAAGGTAGGATCATGTTCCTTCCAGCCACAAGCCCAAATGATTTTCATTTAATGATTCTAGGTAGACCTTAAAACAAGGACAATTTTGGAGGTAAAAATCAGCATACAATTGCAATTATGAAGACAGGCAAATCTCTAGCTGAATTATTTTATCCTCCACAGAACATGTCAATTTTTTGCAGCACGACACCTCCGTCATGGAAGAGGACTGAGGGCAGCTCAGCTTAACCAGGCTGTCTTTGCCCTGGAAGCAACAGAATGATGGTAGTTCATCTCCAGCTGCTGTGGTGGAAACAAAGAGTCCTTTCATAACCTGCAGAGCTTTGCACATATATCTTCTACATATGCCCGACTCTCCTTTAGAGTCATGTTTCTTTATATTGCTGCAATTTGCTTGCAGAGAACTTAAATTTCACTTTTAAGGTAGTACTGATCTTCCAGAGAGGCCCCAGAGATTGGCAGCAGCAGGACCAAAAGCTGAATGTGACCTTTGCAGAACCTAATTTATGAGAACCTCTCTGCCTCTGAGGAGAGGCTCGCATGCCTATTCTTCCTATCCTGTTAGTTACTAGCACTTGTTACTAGCCTGACTGAGGCACTGAAAGTCACCTGCAATCAGCCAAATTTACATCCTGCTGCAGCAGTCAAGTCAGGCAATGCCTTCGGCACTTATCAAGGGCTACAGGGCAGAAGCTCCATCTGCCATCTAGAACATTACCATGGGGGAAGATGGCACCTTATATCCATGTCTTGTTAAAGAAAATGCAGACAGAGTAGGAGTTTCTCACCAGTTTTGTTTGGTTTGGTGTGTTTGTTTAATTTTGCAGCTTCTGCATAAAAATCCAGTGGCAATCCAGAGTCCTCGTGAATCAATGGCACCTTCTCAGCTGAATGCCCCATTGACACTACAGGCATTTGCATCCTTCCTGTTCTGAGTCAACTCTTTTCGAGCAAGGTAGCACAGCTTCTACAGGGAGATGCAGCCTGCTGATTTCTTGTTGGGAGCTGAATCCCTAAGAGCAGTTGTCCCACTGCTAAGAAAACACTGCACTTTGGAAGGGTCTAGGGACATGGAAACTGAGGTTGCAACAGCTGCCGTCGCTGTCCCAAATGTCAACAGCTGGATCTTGTTCTATGCCCTGTCCCATCAGTCCAACAGGCTCACGTAATGATTGCTGGAGGCAGCTCACCCTTTTCCATGGACAGAAACACCCTCTTCTCCTGAACTGTATTGAACTGTTTTTAGCAGAAACAAAGTGTGCCATCACTTAGCCCAGCTGGGAGAGGAGCACCTTATTGCATGGGACAATGCCCAGTGCATGTTCAGGTTTTCCGTCCTAGGCACCTTCAAGGAAGTAACAGTCAAGCTGTGAGAGATATCCTTTTGGCTGTTGCTGGAATTTTGCTGAAGGCTAACTCCATTTTCATCGTTGGATAAACTGCAGACCCAGTCCCACTGAAAGAACTGCAAACCCAGTGCCTGCTCCATTTCAGATAAGCATGTATCAAAGCACTGTCTTGCAAGTAGTCAGAATTTTATTTGAAATGTCTTCACAAAATATGAGTGAGTGGCAAACTGCATGCCTATGTACCAAAGCAGTGGAAGTGCCCTGTAGGCTTAGCTTAAGATTTGCTACACCACACCCCACCCCCCCACCAAGTAGTTGCTGAATGCACATAATCAGGTATTCTTCATTTTCTGCAAGATTTATGTTGCAAGATTTTCCTGGTTTAATTTTATCTTTGCTGTTGAAACCTATTAAAAGAAAATGATGGAGCAACTAGAAATTATATGTGTAATGTTCAGTTGTTTCCATAATCACAGGAAAATAAAGTCAGATGGATCATGTCATTGAAAAACAAAGAAAATCTGAGCACCATCTCAAGCACTGTTTGCTTAGTGAATATGACAGTGTTGATAACAATATTTCTTGTTGGTGGTACTTTATCATGTGATGGGGACTGCATTATGCAGCTCTAATTCTGGTTTGTGTTTTTTAATACACTTTTAATGAAGAAAAGTAGATCTCACAGCTCTTAATGAGTGTACTTTTTGCTCATAGGTAGAAGGAAGGGAAGGAAATAGCTTTGGGAAAAAGAAAAAAATAAACATCTTTTATTAGAATAGGAAGAGAATAAGGGGGTCTTTGATGGAATGGTACATTTGGACTTTCCATGTCCTTTTCCACCAGCCACACAGATCTCTGTGTAACCAATCCAGTTTCTGTGTAACCAATCCAGTTTCACAAGAAAAGTGCTTCCAGTCTTGAAATCCAGTTTCAAATACTTATTAGTGAGAACACACTCAGGGACTGTTGCTTTTCAAAAGGCACTCTTACAGATATTTTCAAAATTGTATCATTTTGGTAATATTTCTGCCGACCTAGGGCTCTCATACGAATGCAGATGCCCGAGGACGTTTACGTGCATAAGATATGCAGGTAAACATAAGCTTCTAATTTATGCCTTTGGGCTGATATAAGTGAGAAACTGAAGGGAAAATCTTTGCTCGAATTTCTTAATAAGGTTCAGAGGGATTTTAGTTATAAATGGTATTGTGAATGCAAAACAAAAAAAACCCAAAGGTTGATCTTTTGAGGAGCTTCTTTGTTATTGGTATGAACTTTACCACAGGGGGTAGATACGCAGAAGTGGAAAATTCATAGTACATTGCCCTCTCTGCTGGAACTATTGTTTTTCATTACATAAATAACTGAAATGAACTGTTGAAAGATTGGGTGAGTAGAGGAGGATATCTTTTAATGTAATCCTTTTTCCTCTAGCGCCTGTTACACATCAAAACTATGTAGGTTAAAATCCTTTCTGAATCTTTTCCCAGAAACATCAATGAGAATTTGCTTTTAAGTGCCTTGGCCACCCCAGCTGTGGAATAAAGCAGTAGTCTGCTGCAATTCATATGCTCTAACATCTTATGCTAATTAATCCCAACCCCAAACAAAGCTGAGGGGAGAAAGAGAGGGAGAAGCAATGAGATAATAAAACTAATGCTTATGCAATTAGGAAAGAATATTCTTTGGTGGTTAGCATACAGCTCATTTTTGTCTCTTTGTGTCCCTTTTTGCTTCTCTGTTATATCTATCTTCTCATTTCTTCCAGCAATCCTGGATGGAAGAGCAAAGCACAGGGTAAACCCTATGCTCCTATAGGAATACTTCATTATACCGTGGTATGGGAGGATACATGCCTATCTCAGTCAGGAAACTCCTAGCCAGGAAGTTGTTTTGATATAAACAAAAGTGTGAATGATCAAACCTAACCATATCTATGAGTCTTCCCTGGGAAGGAAAAATGAAATGCCTGTATTTACTGTTTTTTCACTTTTACAGACCCAAGTGACTGAAGGTGAAATCACAAAAGTTCGTACTGGAGTAGACAGCACAAGCCTAGGAGATCGAACTAATGTTCCCATACCTCAGGGAGACTCCTCAACACCCTGTCTTCATGGTAATCCCATACTGATCTCCTTCCTTCCTCCACCCTTTATGTAGGGATTTAAGGGTATTTAGGTAGCTTATGAACACTCAGGCAATAAAAAATAACTGTAAAAGCTTTCTACACTGAGATTGTTATAGTCCTTTCTTATTGCAAACCTATCCAAGGCACCATATCTTGTGTAATATTTCTCACCTGGTTAAAAAACTTGGTGACACCCTGTGTAAATGAAGGGCCACTTGTCTTGAGGATGTAGGAAAACCCGGATACCAGAATTTTACATAAATCATAGTAGAAGTGTGCAGCAATTTGAATTCTGAGTACTTCCTTTTGAATCAGACAATCCAAGAAAAAAATCTAGTCAGGTTTTCTTGACACTGTGTAGCCAGGATACACTCTAAATGGAAGGTCCCTACCCTAAAACCCCAATGCAGACCCAGTGTCCTTGTCCTGTGTGTGGTGCATGGAGCAAGGGGTCCCAACCACAGCTACTAGTGCAGCATAGCACTTAAAAACCAGGAGGAGCAGGTCTCTTCTGCATAGCTCTGCTCAGTCCTGATATGCCACCCCCATCACAGCAGATGGAAACCAGAACTAATGCTGAATTGAAGAAGCAAATGGAGAGGAGATTTTTGCAATGCAATTTTTTGGAACACGGCACAACTTGTTTCTCCTATCTTGCAAGCAACGGACAAGACATTTTCAAATATAATGGACTTCAAACGTCAGGTGTCATCAAGGGTGAGACTGTGAATGCAAATGAACTGTTTTGATAAGTGCACTCTAAATACCAAAACCAAATTACAGCTTCCCTGTCATGGCAGTTCTGCTGCATGAGGTGAAAGCAGCACAAAATCCTGGGATGGGAGCAGAGAGAGGATGTGTATTTTCTCACTGCACTTGGGGCATAGGCACCCCTTGAGACCTGAGGTGGTTAACCAAGAAATAAGGGAAAGCTGTGATAAAATGCAGGGCAGTTGAACTGGAAACAAACAAAAAAACCAAGCAAATTTCTGATGTTTTCTTTAATTAAGAAAACTTCTGTTTCCATCTGAAGGACAGACAGGTGGTCCCAAATCCTGCAAGAGGAGGTCCGCTAGAGAAGCAAGGTATCTGGTCCTTCACGTCTGTCCTGGTTCAGGGCAGATTTGGGAGGAAACTTTCAAAGGGGTGTCTCTAGAAAGCAGATTCAAGTGATCCCCACGCCAACTTGTTTGGGAAAAGATTTCCTTGGAGAAAAGTGGAAAAACAGTTTTTATTTAACAAGCAAAGTATTCACAAGCATTAAAAATGGATAANGCCACAGGTGTGAGCTCCTGGTGTTTTCTGGGTTTTCAGTCCAGAACAGGTTTTAAACAGTCCCAAGAAAAAGAAAAAAAATCCAGTCCAGAGAACTTCTCTGCCTCAGCTAGCTAAAAACTAACTGAAAGCAAAGGAGAGCTCTGTTCTGCTGTCTGCCTCTGCTGCAGACAGCACAGTCTGGAAGCAGAATGCAGGGGAACAAGTGCAGTTCCTGCAAACAAACTCTGCGCTGCTTCCCCCCCTTCACTCTCAGAATCAGTCTCAAAGGTGTAGAACTTAATATCCAGCATAAGCAGAACAGACAGTTGGGGATACAAACATCATAAAGTCACCCCAGGACAACATCCTGTCTATTCTCTGCTACCTGCCTGTTTCTTTTGGGCATCACTGAATTACTCAAGTTGTCATCTGGACACCTGCCTTCTCCTCTACTACCAACTTGAAATTACTAGTACTTTATTTTACTTTAGAAAGACAATCCTTCATGAGAGCTAAGATGAAGATTTTTAAATTATTCAACCACTCTATGGAAATAATAACTAATTTTTGCAATGTCCTGGTGAGGTAGGTAATTATATGTTATCTTTTCTGACAGGCAGAGACATTAAGTTTGAATTGGCCCTAGACCAGAGGAGATTTTTGAACTCAATTTTCCTGGGCTGAGGTGAAATTTTGAAAAGAGCTCTAGTTTGATCCTTTGCAGGTTTTCGTTTTCCATTTTTGTCTGATCAAGGAACCAGGCTTGGAAGAATATCCCTTGGCTGAGTTGCCGGAATATGCTCATAAATGATTCACTTGAACCTTTCACAGTCAAAAATGACACTGAGAGTACCATGGAAATAAATTTTTGAGGGTAGATGAGTCACCTAGGTTTCATTGCAAGTAATGACAAAAGCTGATTCTGTTATTCACATGAATTTTATCACCATTGCCTAAAATCATTTTGCTGTTTGGTGATCTGGCTGGATTGCTCCAGCCACCTTTCCAGTTTAGGGTCTTGTCATAACTGAGGAAGTGTGGTTGGGTTGTGGTAAAACTGTGTATACCTGAAGCAAACAACAACCATGTTAGGTATAGGCCCTCAGTGATCCAAAACTGGCTTGTGGTCTGAAACAGGTTTTGTATCTCTTCCAGAATCTGCCACCTACAACAGCTCAATTATCTTACGAATGACTCACTGAGTTCTTGTGGCAGTGAGCTCCTGTCCTAATTAAAGGAACAACCACCTGAACTCTTTCCTTGCACAGCTTTCCTGTTCCCCTTTTATCTTCTCTCTGCCATTCTGTAACTTACTGCACTGTGACCTGTCCCCAGCTGTTTGTGCCCATGCTTACCTTCCCCAGTCATCACATTTACATGCTCAACATCACTCTGAACACGTTCAGCATGATTTTAGGCGACCAGAAGGGTGCACAGAGCCCCAGGGGCAGCAACATACACTATACATAGCAGCACTATGAAAAAAGCACCATTTCTTCTCCGTAATGACAACTTGCTCAGCTGCTGATCTTTAGGCCACAGGTGGGCTCTCCCTGGAGCTGTCAGATTGTGATTGCTGGTGAAGGCCATCAGCCAAGCTGTTTGATCTCTCAGTACCCTGAGATAGCCACAGTGTTCATCCCTGAGCACATCCTACTCTGACATTCAATTACCACTACCACCATCCTCTTTAGCTACAAAACAAAGTCATGAGGAGATACAAAAACTTCTGAAACTTGTCCTGCACAGCACAATATCTGGGTTCTGGTAAAGTACTCCCAGCCCTATCCTCACAAGAACTCCAGCACTATAGGAGTCTCGAATATTTCTGAAAAAACTATTTACGTTTCCTGATGGAAATTACAGTTTTTACATGTTTTGAATGTGCATTTTTTTAAAAAAACAGCATTTTCTAATGAAGTGATGTACAGACTGACAGCAAATCTTTGCCTCAAACACTCTATAAGAGATGTATCTATCCTCTTTTTTAGAGAAGAATGTGGGGCACAGCAGGATGAAGTTATTTGATGAAAATCAGTCAGGTCTGTTATGATAAATGAGAACTTAAACGAGAACTGTGATATCCTGGTTTTCTGATATGCTGTTCATTATGTCACTCAGTAGTGAGGCTGTAGTTCTGTTTGCTTATTTTAAATACAGTGTTTAGAAAGCAAAAATTAACTTCTGTATTTATGCATGCACAAGTAGGCATGACATGTAACTCCTTAGACCTTAGTTCCATGTTAATACACATAGAAAACTTCCACCACCTGGTATCTGGTCAGGCATGGAACTGTGATTTTGTGCTACAAAACAGGGTAGGGTTTATGTTCACAGACAGTGTACAGTTAGACATGCTCTTGCTTTAGCATCTTTCAGCCTAGATCTCTAAAATGGAGGATAGAGGCTTCCACTCCAGTATAGCAAGGTTTTTTCCACTGTTCTAAAAATGCAAACACAAATACTGTTTCAGATGACAGTCATAAAACAGATTTAAGCCATTCTCTTTTTTTGTTGTTCTTACTTCCCATTGTCAAAACAGGATCCAGGATCTGTCTGTGATGCAACTACCAACAAGCCAATGTAGTTAAATATTAATTTTCAAATTCAACAGATCACATGCATCATTATAATAATTCAGGGCTTTAGAAGCATAGTGAAGAAAGGATCTTGAGAGATGCACCACACAGGACAACAGAACTCATTTATCTGGTTTTGCTGCATCCACCTCAACATGAATGCTGATTTAATGAACACTCTTTGCTCCTGCTGGCTGGATTCAGTGTTCACCACAGGTGCTATTTACCTGTGCGTGATGACTACCAATCAGGCCCAGGGAGAGGCACATTTTTCAATAATTGACCGGTGTCTGAACATGTCAGCAACTCATGCCATACCTAAGTCTGGTAATGCTAGCAACTGAAAACAAAGGTTCAGTTCATAAGTTCAGAGGACTTTAGTTAAGACAAGCAGGAGCACATCAACCAAATGCATCGCTGTCACGTTAGACAAGGGATCATTTGATCTTGGAAGGTGTTTGTCCCCAGTACTGCAGGTTCTTTCCATTAATGTGTTAACTCATTTTGTTTGCAAATGCATTCTCTCACATATGCTGCCAACACCTGGGCATCCCTGTGAGTCCACTTTCTAGAAGAGCTCTCTCTGGACGTATGTCCCAGGGCCACCTGTGACACTGGGAGCATCAGATGTGGGAAAGGATTACAGAGCCCTCATTCTCATTGTCAGCAGCTTTCATCCTGGCCAGAGGATAAATGAAAAGCAGTATAAAAATTTGCTGTGAGTTAGGAGGAGCATCAAAAAGTGAGGTATCTGAAGTATTATGGAAGAGACAGAAATCCCATTTCAACCAGATTTATAAAAGATAGTTACACTATTTGGGTTTGATAGGTCCAGGCTTGTGCAGGGGTACGTCAGCAGAATGTGGTATTCTTGTGGCTTTAGCCATTTACACAGATCTAACTTGGCTTGGGCCAGAAAGCTGGGGAGCTTTGCTTTTTGTTTACAATTTAGGAGTCTGACATTTCCATTCTGAGCAGAGTGAGAAGAAAATCACCTTGCTTAGAAAAGAGAACATGGACAAGAGAGTCCAAACAATAATCCAGAAATTACTCTGTGGACAGAAATCAGCCAAATGTGATGGTCACAGGAGTAAGTCTGCCTGCATTTACCATGATTCAAGCAGCTTCTTGGACAAACAGATTTATGAAGAAATAGCTTTACCACCCAAATCAAACTACCATGTTTTATATATTTAGCCAAATAATTATCAGCCTAAAAGGAGAGGTTAGCATTTCAGTTAGTGCCTCATGCATCTCAGGAGAATGCTTTAATCATTAAGTACTGGTTGGTGTGAATCTCAGTCACTTTCACCTCCTAGAATCAATCCTGGACTTAGTAAACCTTCTGGATCAATACATCAAGTTAATTGAACCATTTCATGGAAAAGTTCTGTTTCACCTTACCAAGATTTTCTCTTGGGAAAGACAAAATAGCTCCATATCAGTATCACTTCATATACTGTGCCATGAAAATGCCATTTATTTTAGCAGCCTACACAAGTAGAGATACTTGGGTAGACCACAGTACTTTTTTCCAATTGCTTTTTCTGATTTTGCTTAGATGCTATACACAAGGGGTGGCTGAGAAAATCCTTTTGCTATATTTCTCCTCTAGAGAGATTTGTTTTTTCCAACTCTGAGATGCTGCTGAATTCAGATGAGCATCAAAGCCTAGAAAACACTGAATTTTTGTCCCTACAAGAGAAAGATCATCTACTAAAAAATCCCAGCCTGAAATATCAGAAAATCTCTCAAAATAACTATATAGTGTCCTGATGAGTGCGCCTGACTTAGCATGGAATTGGAAAATGACAAGCAGGAATAGACAGTGTCATCACTCTGTCATAAGTGACCCTACTGTATTATGAGCTCTGTTTTAGAGTGGTTTTGTCACACCAACCAAACACCACACTGGATGCTTTCTATCACACAAGCAAAAGTAAGATCAACCTAAATGTGATGGTGGTCTTGAGGTGGCATTCATCAGTAGTGTGTAGGATGCCCAAAAAGATGACTTCCACATACCACCACAAATGCAAAGTTTTCCCCTCTATTTGTGTTTTTAATTATGGTGCCCAGAAGACAGCTCCATGATCTAAAAGAAGAGTCTTGGGGATAATGGGGATAATAGCTGGTGGTTATAAAAAAAAATGAGAAAGAAGAGAGGAAAATAACTGTGAAAAACAGTAGAACTTTTTGAGCAGTCAAAGTGCAAGTAGCCCTGGAAGAATAGTAAAAGTAATAAAGAATTGCAGAAGTACAGAAATGTAGGCTTTGGAGTAAGCTCTAAAATCCTCTTTGTATAAAGCAGATAAAGTGCTTGAAGATGGTATTTCACAATATCTTTGCAGTTCTTGGTCTCAAATCTCAGGAGCAGAAGGAAGACATTTATTCACATATAAAATGGATGCAGCTGAAGGGAATGTAGTAAATAAGAAACAGCCATTCAGCCATGTGGAGGGATTGCTGCTCAGGCACCAAAAGAAATTAAAATAGACTATTCACCACCTATGCAAGAACATAAGTTAGGATTACTTCTTGCACAGAAGTCAAGGTTCAGATATTTCAACTCTGCAGCTGTGGCAAATGATGCAGAATTAGAATGTTCTTGTAGAAAAACTATTATCAATTTCCAACCATGTCAAAGCTTTCTCTCTCCCTTTCTCTTTCATGAATTCTTAATTAAACTACATTTCAACTGTGGTTACTATTTAATAAAAATCTTCAAAAGAAAGCAGAGCTAAATTGACAAAGATTGTAAAAAACGTCTAATTTCTTTGGGTTTAATCCCTTGTGCCAAATAACCTGATGCTTTCTGAAATTTCATAACTTATTCCAGAAAAGCTAATCATCTGAGAATGAGTATCTGCAGACAAACAAGAAGACAAAGTTTGATATAGAGGCACCCACACCCAGTCAAGCTTTCATTCTCAGCTCCTCACATTAGTGCAGGAAAATAAGCAAATCTTATGGCGGTAGCCAGAGTCCATTATAGAGCTGTAACTATTTATCACGTGTAAGTATTTATGCACACTCTCCCAATAATGCAAGTGCAGAGCTACCTTCTAACCTTGTATTTGCTATGGAAAAGATGATGTTTACAGTGCTCTTGCTGCCCATATATGGATTACTTAAATTTCTTCAAGCAGGTGTGGATTGGGGCTTTACTGATTAAAGTTCACAGAACAGTGAAGAGAAGCCATTTCCCCCAGAGACACTTTGATCAAAGGAAGCCCATGAGATATAATTCTCAGGGTCACAGAAGAGGGACAGCTTCTGTCACAGGAATACACCATGAAGCAAGTGGATTTACAAGAATAGGAAGGAGAGGAGAAGGGGGAAAAAGGTAAGATACGTGACAGGAGTTAATTTTAACTACCAATGTAAGAAGTAGCAGGGAAGAGCAGGACATCTGTGAGAAGTCAGAAAAGCCCAGAACAAACATGGTGAACTGGCAAGGTAGAGAAGGAAACAAGCACAGAAAAGTTAATTGGATGCCTTGAAGTGATATTGAATACTAGATAGAGAAAGGGAAGCTAGTTTGTGAGCCTAAAAGTGAAATGGAAAAAGCAGTCATGGGAAAGGAAAGAAATCCTTGATGCAGCTCAAATGTCTGAGAGAGAAAGAAGGAAAGTCAGTAGAAAAGGCCACAAGTTCCAAAAGCTTATGTTCACACTTTTTTTGGGTATATGGGTTTTTTTTTCTTCTTTCTAAAAAATCTAGATGAGGAGGGCTGTTACTACTTCACAATTCAATGTTTCTAGACTCCACCTGGCTTGGCCAAAGGTGCCAGGATACTCCAGATTCCTGACACTGCTGAGACCCCCTTTGGTGGCACCATGTGGGAAGTTGATGCTTGCACTCCTGATACCAAAACTTTAACATAAACTGTCACATAAACCCACCAGTGACTTGCATGGCTACTGTGCACCAGTGCAGCTGATGAAACACTTCCAGAAAGCCAGAACTGGAGCCCAGCAAGCAGCACCTCCACAGCACATGTGCTGTATTACGTCCTAAGAGCAGTCAAGGTGGAAATTGGGACTGCTCTGATCACAAGTAAAGCAGAAGAAAAGGAGGAAGCAGGTATTGCCTCATCTGTATTTGCAGCACTCTGACATTAGTGCTTATATAACAACTGGGGTAAAATCCAAAAGCATTACAGAGTGCATGTGTCTCACTGTCTGCCCCAAGTGGTGGGGCACAGTAATCAGCCTTCTTTGAAGAACTCAGGAATGTGACTTGTTAACTTGGCTTGCAGGGGCAGGCAGTTGAGTGTAAGAGAAATTATGATGGCAAAATACAGGAAGGGAAAAATACACATTAGTCATAAGGTAAGACAAATTATGTCTGTCAACTTGATGCTTTTCTTTGCCCTCTTACATATCTATGTGTATACATAGATATATAAGTAACCTCTAAAATGCTTAGTTATAATTCAACAATTTGTAAGAAAGTTTCTTCCCTGGTACTTTGCATGTTTTATTCCCAAGACAAGAGAAAAGAGGTGGAAACAAAACTGTTCTCAATACAAATCTGTTCAGCCCCTTCAGTTTCTTTGTTATGATAATTGGTAATTACAGGGGGGAAAAAAAAATCTTCATTTAACATGAAGATTGCTTCAAATGCCTTCCCTACACATGATCTATCACATCCCACCTATGGATGACATCTGTACTGAAGGTTAGACCAGGTCACATGAACTCTCTGAGCAGCTACCAGCCACTGCTCTCTGCTCCCCCATTCCCCAGCACCTAGGGAAAAAACTAGGACAGTACCAAGATCTGGATATTTGAAATGGGCTCCAACATGAGGTGGCTGTTTGAGATACTACATTTCCCTCCCTGTTTAGACCAATGAAAGGAAATTCACATGGTGTAAATTTTGGCTTTGGGCCAAAATGAGAAGCTTAAAGAGGATTAACCCCATTCTGGGAAGAGTCACTGCCTAGTCACCCTCTGCCTGGGCCAGACGGATCCTTGCTCCCTGCGGATGGCTGTGGCTACAGGCATCTGGTGCTGGGTCACTGCACACCTACCCTCATGAACTGAACCTTTCCAGCAAAAACCTACCCAGCTTTGTGCACATCTGCTGCACTACACCAGGATGAATCCCGAGGGATGTCAGCTGACTCCCATCCTTCGAAGTCAGCTTCTGTGCATGTCACAGAATCACAGAATCACAGCATCACAGAATCACAGGATAGTCTGAGTTGGAAGGGACCCACAAGCATCATCAATTCCAATGTTTAAGTGAATGGCCAGTACAGGGACCAAACCCATGATCTTGGTGTTATTAACCCCCCTAAAAGGCACTCAGTTTCCAAGGACCACTTTTAGACCAGCGTTAGGTTATGGCACTCACACTAACCACCAAATTCAGACTTGGATTTCATAACCAGTTTCTGTTTACATCCTGGCTTGAACCCTTGGGCTGGGTTACCAGGTTCACTGTGGGCTTCCCATCACAGGTCCTGACACTGCCCCAGCCTGGAGGCAAGTTTTCCTGGCAGTCTGTGGTAGATAAGCTTTGCTCCCAGCAATGTGGGGGAACTGCTCTGACAAGTCCCCGGGGGCTCTGGTGGCAGTGGGGAGGGTGATGGGAAATGGCAAAGGTCTGACTAAGGACAGTTAGACCTATTTCCCCAGCTGCTTGATTATCCCATTGCCCTTCTGGCCTTGTCCCCTTGCCTACACTCAAGCACACGTGAGGGTCTGCACACACACACCAGAGCATCCTTTCTGAGTTCAGAGCTCTGCTATGCACAACTTGCAGTTATTTATTTCTTTCCTGAAGCAAACACGTGACATCTGTGATGGAGAGATTAGATCTGGATAAATTAGATGTAATATCAGGCAGTCTTCAGAGCAGAACTAAATATTTTTAACTGGTCCTGGAAAAGAGGAAAATATTCATATTTCAGAAAAGTATTTGGTAACACTGCTGAAAGGAGTTGCAATTTGATTCAAGAGTAGCCTTGTCTCTTTGTTTCCTTCTGAATGCTTTTGGGAGCTTGCATTCTAGTCTTGACTAGATACATATGCTTATGTATGCCCATTTTACACTGCTGTGCTCTGTGGATTTTTCTGAAGTATTATTAAAAAAAGGAAACAAAGAAAAACCCATTGACTTGAAAGAAATTTCCAGCTGAATCCTGCTGCTTGACAGTGTGTACAGGTGTGCTAAAATAAATACACAGCCTCTCAGAAAATTTAAAACAGGCATTCAAACAGTCTGTGGTACACTGCAAATAAATCTGCCAACAGGTAATGAGTGAAAAATGTTTGTGACTACTGAACCTCAAGCAAATATATTCCACTGTTATCCAGGGAATGTGTGAACTCAAATGTAGTCACAGATTGCACAATACAATTTTATGGGAGATTGTCTCTATGCATAACACCTTTAAATGTAAAGGTAGAAGGAACTGACTGTGTGTATTCAGGAAAAAAATACCTAGCAATCATGCCGCACCAACGGGAGATACTATTGTTTGGAACAACGCAAAATCAGCTTCAAACCTTGTTTCCATTAAGAAGCTGAGCAGTATTGTAGATAGATAACACCAGAGAAGCTGACAAAATCTGTTGTTGTCTGGGCTTTCTGGCTTGCAGCAAGCACTTCTTTGTCATTTATTGGTAATTTCTCAGCGTAATGGAGTTAAACTGGAATTACATTGGTATTATCACTAACGACTTTCAATCTGGTTTGCTTTATGAGACTTTTAAAGAGTTGTTTTGGTGTTCCTATTACTTCTTTCCTTTATTGTAAAGCCAGTTACAGGATTGCCC
Organism: Hylia prasina; assembly: GCA_013397195.1. Taxonomy (NCBI): domain Eukaryota; kingdom Metazoa; phylum Chordata; class Aves; order Passeriformes; family Sylviidae; genus Hylia; species Hylia prasina. The sequence goes on along the minus strand of VYXD01009094.1, from coordinate 988,310 downwards.
TGTCACTATAGCTTTTGTATACGCTGTGTTTGGATATGTTTTCATCAAAACAAAGTAATGACTTGTGGTAAAGGAACTCATATGAGAACTGCTTCAAATGTGCACAGCCCATGAAAATATATCCTCTACATTAAAAATAATGTTTTTCCCACAGAACCACAGTAGTTTTAAACTCTGAGTCACATGTTCCCCATTTTTTTAGCTTTTGGCCATTTGAGCCCCAGATCAGAGAAACCACCACCTGTAAACCCAAGAGTTGACTCCCTTGGCACTGATCTGCCAAGATTTTTGCTGGAGCCATTCCATGAAAGGCATCTACTCTGGTTGGGGAGCTCCCAAGAAGGACATCAATAGTCTCCACAGAAATAAACCTTAGGTCTTTCAGCTGCAGTTAGGAAACCAGGAGGGGTGCACAGGTAATCTCCAACCAGGAGCTTTCCTTGGGAACCTGACTTCCATTCCTGTGTCTCCTTCCTCTGTCCAGGGCTGTACCTGATACCCTGTCATTTCTGTATTTTATTGAAATACCGAGAGCTCAGCCCACTCTGAAGGGGCAAGTAGTTGTAGCTGTGCCTGCCTGCAGAGGTCCAGAGGTGCTGGCTGGGCAGGCACCCTCTGCCTGTGCCCATCAGCTCACAGGAATGCTGGCAGCAGCTCTGGGGCATTTGGAATGCAATGTGTGCCCTCATGCTTCTCTCCAAGTATTCCCTGCTGCCCTTGCAGCATTTTTGTGCCTCTGCTCCCTAGATTTGCCTGTTGCAACACACCGGCCTCGATCCCTGTGGGCCTTGGCCATGTTACCTGTGCAAAGGTTTATGATGTTTTTAAGGTATAAACAAATGTCATGCATTACTTTTATAGACTCATTTAGTGCGAAATCACATTCACACTTCATTTACCAGATCCCAAAGCTCCAGAGAAATCAGGACCATTTGTTCCTAACCAGGCGGATATAACTGAGAACAGCAATGGAGAACAGTTGCCAGGGGTTATCCAGGTGGATCTTAAAGCCAGTTTACATGTCAATAAATACAGGTATATTCATTATAGCTGTACCCAGAGGCTGCACAGAGATGAGTTCATGATTGCAGACCATAAAGCTTTCTAACGTTATTCAAGAAGGGTAACACTGACATCGATGTTTCTGCCCACCATGAAGATGTAGTGTAATGAATGACAGAAGAAAGCCCCTGCCTTTGCTCAGAGACAACCTGCACTTTCTAAGTGGCTTCTGAACAGGTGAAGTAAACCAGCTCATGCCAACAAGAGCAGAGTTAACATACACAACAATATTCGTTTAGCTCGGGAGACGGGAACTGGAGGTGAACAAAGCAACAGCAGAGTTTTCTGGGAGCCTGAATATGTTTTATAAGGACAATCCTGCCATTTTATACAAGGGGGAAAATCCTTCTAAGGATATAAGAAAATTCAAATTTTGCATTACCCAGAATTTCTGGGAAATGTTGACTTGGCACTTAATCATTTTCTCACGAGCCATGTGTGAGCAATTTATTTCAACACGATAAAGACCTTTCCCTTTCTTTACATTTGTGGTTAGTTTCATTTACAGCTATGCCATATGAAATGTAATGTAAATTCCCATAAATCATTCAGTGAGAATTTCTTCTGCCTCGACACTGTGACTTGTTGCAAACAGTGTCTACTAAAGAAATCATCATATTCCCAAAGGCTATATAGCAAGAGTTACACTTGGGGCTTTCTGTGTAGTTTACAGCCAGAAAACTTGTTAGATTGCAGTTTGGAGGGTCAGGTTACTTCACTGTTGGACCACATCTTGGGAGAGATAGGGAAGACTTATTGGAATACCCTCTGTCCTCTTCATTTTCATCAGCATTAATTTGCAGCTTCCTTGGTCCCTCTTGCTTCCATATTTTCTCTTTAATGAGCATGGGGAGAACTGGTCTGTTATGAAATACCAGTAAGCTACAGATGAAAGTATATCAATATGAACAGGTTTAAGCAAGATAGCAAGAAGAGCTCAAGTTCTACTCCCACTCTTCCCATATCTTAAAATCATAAGAAATTTGACAGCACTGTCACTGGAACTAAAAAGTAACTTGGTTTCTGTGACATGAATGAGGCCAGGCTGTACATTGGGTTGGCATATCCCAATACATAAAAAATGGCCAAAAAGACCAACAAAATCGTTCCTGCCACACGTTGGACAAAATGTGGGTCTCTGTTGGAAGGGCAGCACTGGTGAGGTGCATCAGAAAACATCTCAGTAAATGGGTTTGGTATGCAGAATTCACTATATTTCCCATTCAATTGATTTAAAGTGTCTCACAACAGATAATACAAAAAATACTTTTTATTTATTTATACAAACATATACCAATGTATTTTTATGTCTATGCTTATAGAAACTAAATTTAGAGTTTTGACAATAATTCATTGCATTTTTTCCCTTCATCCCTCTAATTTTAGATCCATGTGTCTCGGGATTTCTGGGAGTTTACCGTGAGTTACTTGTCTAACATGGGGCTGGGATGCTGTTTGAGATGTTCTGTGCTCTCCCACCTGGCCTCCAGTGGCCAGCCCAGGGACCTGCCAGTGCTGTGCAAACTCCTCTGCAACCTGAGGGTGCCAAAAATGGCACTGCACACTTAAAGAGCTGAATCCCAGCTTGCAACCCTTTCACGAAAGGAAATAATGGAGGGAGAGAAGCCTGAGATGCTGACATGGAAATTCATGTTCCTAACTGCTGCTGCCTACATTGCTGCTCTTGCAGCCTGGCAGCTTCTTTTTAAGGGCTGCTGCAGGATGGATTTGCTTTTTCCCTCTGATTACACTGCTATTAGAGCTGCCTGGCAGGAGCTGCAGCCCTTCTGTTTCCTGACTGAGCGTGTTTGTGTGGGGTTGGATTAAGTGAGGCTCCCCGTGGGAATGGCTTCTATGTGTTCTTGGTTCCCTTCCCAGCCTGGTTCCTCTCCATGCTGCAGACACTGAGATCCAGGTGCTGAGGGGGGGAATTATGTGCCCTGCAATCTATGCAGAGCAGGATTTTGGATGTTTAATGGGGGCAAAGAGCCTCATCTCTCCAGCTCACCAGCTGTGGTGTTGCCTGGGCAGGAAATGCTGATCTGGTTGCCCAGAGCCCACAACTCAGGATGACTCCCCAGTCCTAACCCATCTCCAGCACTTTGCTTTTTCACTTGTCTCCCTTCCCATTTGCTACTCAGGATGAAGCTGCATTTTGTTCACCTAATTTGAGAAAGCCTAATGCTTTGGAAACACTTGTGTGCCAGAACAACATGGCCCTTTTCATTTACTTACATGAGGTAATTAGCACTGGCTCAGGCAGAAAGGACCTCCCAGATATGTTGGGGACAGAAATGGAGGTGTATGATCCATGGGGCTTGTCAAGCTGGTTATAACCTCTTCTCTCACTTCTGCTATTTCTTGAGTCCAGTGATGAGGCATCCCAGTGATGCTGGTGCTCTTTTCCCAACAGGAAAATGCATCTTAGCCTCCTCAGGAGGGGATTATTTTGTGCCCTGAAACATGAAACCTTAATTCCTCCTACAACCATACTTCATTTCTGTGAACAGTTGAGCCTTCTTCGATATTTTTTGAACCTGGAAAAAAGGGAGAATTATTAGAAGTAAAATATGTTATTAAATGAGAGCTGACATGTGTCAAGCTTATTGATGGGAACTTGCATAAAATGTGATATTACTTCATTCCTACCTTAATTGAAGATATTTTCAGCCTAAGTGATGTGTAACTGCTCGGTGATTTAGCTCTCTTTTATGAATAATTATATTACATGTATTCTCTCTGGGTATTTCCATTGATACATAGGATAAGTGCCTCAGAATAGCCTGTAAAGGGGTCAGGCACATCTCACTTCATTGAATCCTTTTGAATATAGCATATTTTGCTTTCTTAAAATCAATGGTTAAATTAATAAACACAATGAGAAACCTTTCAAATGAGAGGAATATTCCCTCTGCTTATGATCTAATTCCCTGGACACCCACTTACTAAAGATTTGACAGGAGTAACATGAAGCTACAGTATTCACTATGTGGTTCATTTTTTATCAAACAAGACAGAAAGAATGAAGCCTTGTCTGTGTTTGAAAGCTGTATCATATTTCTGCCATTTCTTTAGGCATTCTTACAGAAACCTTTCAGTTCTCCCTTTCTCGTCTTGTGCAGGCAATTGTATTAGCAACATCTTTGCAGTGATTAACAAAATAATGGTGATTTTTGCATGAAGCATAGGAAGAGCCTCATTCTTACCTGTGTACTCATGAAATAACCAACTTCAAACTGTGATGAAAACAGAAATCAAATATAAACACTTCAGAAAATAAAGAAATCTTCAAGAGCTATATTTAATATTAAACACCACACAGAAAATTTCCCAGGCAACAGGCCAAGCTGAGATTAACTGGATCTTCTTGAAGAGGTGTTTATAACGTACATCTAAAACCAAATAATAAAAAACACTTTAACAAACCTTTACATCATTGCCATAATCTGCACCTAGACCCAATTAAAAAACAGACAGGAAAGCTGCCAGCATCCAAGCCAGGAGTATGCAAAAGCCATGTTCTGCAGCTCACTGATAGCAGCTGGAGAGCTGAATCTAACAGCACTGCTTCAAAGCTTTCCTAGGAAGTAATCGAACACTTAATGATTTTAAAGTTCCAAGATAGGTCTAATGCCAACTTGTTGTTTAAATTAATTTACCTAGCAAATGATCTATGCACATGTCTGGATGATGCTTACCTCTGTGTGTGTGTTTGCAGCTCTGCAACAGTGATGAGTAGAATAAGAAATGCAGTGGGGCATGGATCTTGTCCCAGGCCACTGGGGTAAGCTGAGTAGCTGGTTGGTTCTGGATGAGGTGAAAAATCCACCTTTCAGACTACAACATTCCCATGATATAATTTATTTGCTGCCAACTGGGTCTGCTTCCAAGGCAAACTTTGGAGGGCATCTTTCTTCAAAATGCCAGGGATAGGACTCAGACTTTCCTAGGGCAAAGAAGCAATGGCTTTTGTTTAAGGCATTTCTGTGTGATGTTGCTGTTTCGGTACCAGCTAAGTTGGCTTCTGTCAGCTTGAAGTAGAGAGGGAGGTCAACCAGCTAAGCCATGACAGGGCAAGTACAGGAACTTCCCTCTCCGTCCCATTTCTCAGGGTGCTGAGGGGCACCCCTTGAAATGATGAGGCAGTCCACTTTTAACACAAAAAGCAATGCTGTTCCACACTACCGCTAATTGAAATGTGGCCTTCATTACCATGGTATGTGCACCTGCATTACCTGAGGCCAAGGCTGTCATATGCTCCCCTTGTTTCTGCTCACGTGCCATTACCCAGGCAAACCTCATTTGCACCACCTCTAGGTATCTACACTACATTTGGCATGATTCTCCACCTTTGCTCATCATCTCTTTTGGTCCCAAGACTTACTGTAACCTTGTCTGCCTTTCTACAGGTTAAGCTCGAAGTATGCTGAAGGGTTACTACAAAGTTGTTCATAGGGCCAAGGGCAAAATAGAAGTTGCCTTGTGGATAAATAGGAATTTTCAGCCCTCAGGTTTCTGAATTAAAATATGTGGCCTCAAAAGCCTGTAAGATAAGTTGGTGAAAGGCACTGTGTGGAAAAAAGTTTAAGAGACTTACAGCATGAAAAGGGGAAAGAGAAACTCCAACCAGCCTGGTCTTGCAGAGGGTTTAATCCTTCTTTATAAATTAGCCTCTTTGTACCAATGAAACATGTTTGATCAGATTCCAAATCATGGTAGTGATTTGTGCCAGCTGGGAAGCTGAAGAGTAGAGGAATGTTGGATATTTAAATATTTTACCAGCCCTTCATCTGGGTTAATATTATATTAGCAGCAAATATGCCTTTCTGCTAAGCAGTCTACAACTACTGCTGACCATGCTGAGATATGGATACCTTTGCCTTGCACAAAGGCAGTATTAAAGATAAGAGCTGAGGGAGCAACTGGTGCCACTAATTTCTCTTTCTAATTTCTAAGAAATTTCTAATTTCTTTGGGTGCACCAAATGCATCCATACTGATGAGTGTTTGTGTTCTCTGTGCCTTGATTTGCAAGCCTGAGTCTCACAGTTCAGCTTTTTTTCCATTCACATTGCTTTCTGCAGTACATACCAGCCACTGTGTAGCTGCAACATCCAAACCATACCAAATCCCTGGGTCTGTTCAGGATGGCAGCTGGCAGGTCAGTAGGACACAGAGGATTGCAACACTGTCTATAAAAACTGCTCGATCCCAGCTCTGGCAATGTGGCTGCCAGTAGGACAGGCCTGCCCATGACCTGTCTTCCTGTACCCACCAGCAAATGTGCCATGGTTGGGGTTATTGGCCTCCCCTTCTGCAACCAGCTGTGGCAAGAACACCACCAGGTCTCTGACAAGAGCAGGCATGGATGTTGCCACACAACCAGATCTAGGATCTTGGAAGATGGTTAGTTCAGTGCTTGGAGTGCATCAACCAGAGCAGGATGCAGGAGTAGACTCTGTTCTGTGCTGCCACCTGATCTGCCATGGGCAGCCATCTTCAGTATAGAAATACCTGTGTAGATAATAATTTTAAAAAAACTCAAGGCAGTTTCTCTGAGCAGCTGCCTCTGGAGAGGGTACCAGTGATGTGGCAGTAGAGAGGTGAGCTGGTGGGTTGGGAGCATGGGGAAGCTGCAATGATAATTAAACCACCCACATGAAAAACTGATATATTAAAGTATTGATATATTAGAGTAAAGTTTTGTGGGAATTTACCTGATTGTGTAATGATACCAAGTCCGGAAACTTCATTTCTTATGCATATCTAGCTAAAAAATTCCACCCAGTCTTGCTGGTTGATCAACTAATAGTGGACTATTTATTCTACCAAAAATACAGAAATTATTTTCTTCCAGTGTTTTGGTTGAGTTATTGTGCCAAGGAATGCCTGGAATTCACATTAAATTAGTATTTGTGGAGAGGACAGTAGTGACTTGGACCACCCTGCTTTGTATTCTTACTCCATTCTTTCATACTATATGTCCTACTAAATTAATTAAAAAATTGGGGAGCCCTCCAGTGGCTAAAATTATAGAGCCTAAATTACCAGTGTATTAAAGAGATATCCAAACTTTTGATGGCATCATTCAACTTCACAAAAATCCATACAGTTTTATTACAGAACTTTTCAAAATGTTATCTTTCTACTGAAGGCATATTTTTTTAAAGGTCAGTCCAGTTAATTACCTGTGGAGATACTTGAGGAAAAATTTCCCTCAATTTTTTTTTTAGAAAATACCCACAAATGCAACATACCAAATATCAACTTCAAGCTCTGAGAGGTTTCCTTTTAAAGGTAAACACCAAGAATTTAAGAATCTTCTGCATTTGATAATACAATTGTTCTCCTACTCCTCAGACTCTTACTTGGTATTCTGCTTTTCATTAAAAACAAACAAACAAACAAACAAACAAACAAACCAAACCAAACCAAAAACACAAGCCAACCATCCTCTGTGTGTTTGTGAAATCACAATTCTTGACTTACTTTAACAATCTCTATATTGATTCATTAAAAGTCTGTATATTGCAGATTTATCCAGAAAATGTGCCAACACGGTGTTCTGTTAAAAGAGGAGAGAAAAGAAATCCAGGTTTGCAGCCCAGCTGAGGTAAACAAAAAGTGTTGAGGGACTCTGCTCTGCATCCTCCTTGATCTCACTTCTAAAATGCTCATTGATTTCCATGAAAGAGATTTGGACTAAAAATCCGTGAGAGATGTTGTAAAGAAAAATACAATTTTTTGTCCTTAAGGCAGTAACTACATGCTTTGGATTTCTGTTAGATCATGGAACTAAGCACAGAGGGAACATAAGTAAGACTCTTATAAATGAGGAAACTTGGGACAATTTCATACGTGTCTCTTTGCAACAAATTGGAAACCCAGTGCAAAGCCCATTTAAATCAATAGTTTTTGGCTCAGGCTCTTGGAGAAGGATACATGGATCAAACTAAGAAAAATGCTACATCTCTCCTTGAGCCAGGAGACAATCTTTGCATGGGAGGTGACTGCTGAACTGCTGGCTGGCTTTGCCATTGAGTGGGGTGGTGATACCCAGCCCAAAGCCTGAGCTCCCAGTCATCTGTGGCTTGTTGTCAGCTGCACAGCAGCCATGAAGCAGAGCCAGTCTGGTCACTAGCCTGGAAAGAGACTCCTGCCCTCTAATTAGCTGTGAGCTGACGTTGCTGACTTGAAGGACCTCACGGTTTGGTTTTTTTCCCCTTCCTCTCCAATATTGCAACAGGTCTCTGTCACCTTGCATACTGCTCCACAGCCAACAGGTGATCACAGAGCTTTGTGGGTAGTCTGAGACAATATCCCAGAGCCTGCACAGGGGGATGGCTGTCACAGAAGGGCAGTTCTATCACATAGGCTTATCTCAGGGTAGACCTCCACACTGCTGGGCTGCAGGAATGACAGACACTGTGAGAAGGTTGGAGCATCAGCTTCAGCCTGATGAAAACACCCTCCTTCCCAAGGATGAGGATGGCCAAATTCTGCACTGCACTGTGACCGCTGCCCTGGAAGCATGGGCTGCTGCTGTTGGTGAAGGGCAATTCCAAAGCCCACTCCTGACTGCCACAGCACTACAAGTCCAAGAGATGAAGGTGCACAGTGCAGGCATCCATCATCTGCAGAAGCATAAAAATAGCATGGGGTTCCTACAAATTGAAAATAGTCTGTGTCAAGAGCTGTTGCCACAGGGATAATTGGTTTGTGCCAGCTGTAGTTGATGGGTACCAAGCTGATGAAAGGAGACAGGATAATATGTCTTCTGTTGTTTAATTAAGGATTTTCTAAATCTGTATAAACTGAAAGCTCTGGATGTTGAAAACCACCCAAATGCACCCCAATATTTGCAGCAATGACAGAATTCTGGGGAAAAAGGGTTCCTCCTAAAAAGTGCATGCACTCAAAAAATGCAATTCCTGTGCAGGAACAGGCCATTTGTCAATGCTCTTGCTATTTATTCCCCACCGAATTTCTCCCTTCAGGTTAATGCTTTTCAGAATCTTCCCTTATCACAGGGGCTGCAATATTTACTTAATACCCTGAAGGAGGGACATCTTGGGTTATTTTGCACAGTGCAAGTGATTGAAATATGACAGCAAACCGTTAACATGATCCCAAAACTGCTGGCTCCTGGCTCAATTAATAGCATGTGATTAATAGCAGCTCAGAGAGCTGCTCTGTATACCAAACACTACTTGAAGGACTGTAAATAGATAAAACTGAACAATCAACAACTGTACACTGAAATAAGGCCAGGTACCTGAAGGGTTCTGGAAATCTCAGTTGTGATTTCTACTTTTATTGTTGTTAATGGCAGGTATCAAGAGGAGATGAATAGCTCTCAAATTAAATTTGCTGCTAATCTCATAGTAGGTGGCAAAAACTCTATCATGGAGGCAGCAGCCTTATCTGGAGAATAAAGTAATAAAATCCAACCTGAAAAACACAAGTTAATACACCCAGAGAAATGAAGAAACACATATAGCTGTTTGATGGTGCTGGAGGTGTTTAGAAAGTAGCAATGCTGGAAAAGTGCTGGGTGAGAGGATGTGCAAGCAAAGCCATGAAACTTGCTGTAAGCTCCCAGAGTGGCATGGCAATTAGGCTGGGCAGTCTATAAAAGCAAAGCTCATTGTTGTGAGTCTAGGCAACATGAAAAGGATGACATTAAATTCACAGGACTAGCGTGCCGGGGAAAAAATATCACTGTTATGCCATCAGGTATGAAACTTGTGAGGAAAAGGCTGGTGATCTCAGAAGTGTTTATCCTTCAAGCACCTCCCTCTCTGAATTCTCTCCCTGTCCCTAGCCTGCCCAGTTTTGCAGGGATCTGCTCCTGCAATCAACTCTGAACCAGGATGAGCAGGGGTGGCACAACTGTCTCCCCCTGCCAAAATCACTGCTGGGGGCTGGCAAGTGCCCTGTAGCCCAGCTGTGCTCTGGTTCTCAGCTGCAGAGGTGATGGGCATCTTCAGAAGGGTGACTAGTACTGGATAAAAGACTGGTCTCAGCAACAGAGATGGTGCTGGCACTTCATAAATATAATATTGCTCCACAAAGGGCACATCTGTCCTCATCCCAAAAATAAGAGGATGGGAAAAGATTCAGAGATGGGTTAATCAGGATATTGAGAAGTGTGGAATGGCTTTTATGACTGGAGACTAGAACTCTCCGGCCCAGGGAAGGACATGTCCAGGGACAGATGTGCTCTAGGTCCACCAAGCATCTCAGAAGGATGGGTAGGGAGTGACTGTCCCATGTGAGTTTGATGTCCCACCAGGGTGCAGTGACACCAGAGAGTGGCTAGGGCAGAACTGGCAGAAGGAAACAATTCTTCACAGAGATGGGACCAAAAACAACTGGGTGAATTCACAAACATCCACTACAGCCTCTAAATACCAGCTACAGCTTCTAAATTCTTCGGGATCAGGAGATGCAAATTTTCAAAGGCTGGGAAAACAGACCTAACCTGTTCTTGCACTCTTGTTTGCGTGTCCACTGTGACTGTGGTCAGAGACTCAATACTGGGTCAAATTGGCAAATAGTATCACTCAGAATGGCCATTCTGATGTCTCTGATGGTGTGTACCTGTGTCTTTCCTCTTGCCATAGCACAAGAGCTGAACCAGGCCAACCCCGAGGTCTCACTTCTCTCTGCATTTATTGTGACAGTGGATATATGATCAAGCTACACATTTCTGTGCATTCAGTAACCATCTCTTTCAGTGGTCACTGTCTTCTTCAAGGCTGCACAGGAAATAATAGAGAGGAGAATCTAAATTGGGGAAGAGGGTTTTTCAAAATTTTCCTGAGAAGGTGATTTCTAGGTTTCTACACAGAGGTCACTTTTACCTCTTTCAGATGTGAGTCATGGTACGTTTGGCTGTAGTTCCCACAGTCCCAGACTTCACTAGGGCAAAGCAAGCTACAGCTGGATCAGTCTTCAGGGATCTCTCTACAACTTCCAGGTGATGAGCTGCTTCAGGTCCTAGACACTTGTCTTAAAGAAATGTCTCTTGCAGAAGCTCATCTTGTACCAACCCCAAAAACCCCCATCCTCAAAGCAAACATACACTGCTTGACTGCACACTGCTACCCTGATCAGGGTCTCAGGTTATGACCACTTGCCTCTCCCAGGTCCACCGGGCTTGGATCAACCCCTTGTTACCTTACAGGTAGAATTGGCAGCTCTCCAGAGTATGCACTGCATGTTCAGCTTCTCCATTTCTGCCCTGAAATACAATCTGGCTGCTCCTGAAGATTGTAAAAGTAATCAATAATAGGTTAAACTGCACATTTTCTCCAGGTACTGGGTCTGCTTACATGTAATAAGTGTTCATGAACTGAGAAAGGCATCTGAAATTTACAGAAATGCTTTGGTAATCCTGAAGCTAGATTTTTTTTTTTTTTTGATGCCTATATGCTCTGTGATACCAATTTTATTGTGCTTAGTGATAATTTTTTACTTACACAGATTAAGATAGGTTTGCTTTTATCACATTTAAAAACAGGAGGCTACTCTATCCCCCCTCACTTCTTACACTACTATTTCTTAATGATGTGCTTTTGTCAGTGAAGATGAGTTGGTAAAGACATGAGGATTACACTCAAATTCAGCTGTATTTCTACTTTAAACATACAGGAAATGAGATGAGGGGAGGAAGAGCTTATGCTAATCCAGACAAATGGAAGAGCTTGTTTTCACATGGTCTATTTGAAGTCACAATAAATTCTGTTTATAAAGAGATACATCTGCAAAGCTGGGGCTGCCAAAATATATATGCTTACCTGTTGTTATGCAACTACTCTAGAGCTTTTAATGAACTGCCATGGGGATGCTTAAATCATGTGCTGTGTATGCAAAGCACAATATAATTTATTACACAACCAATCCACAAAGCCTATCTTAATTCACTCAGGTGGGCAAATGAAGGTAGAAAGACAGAAATGACCAGCTTATGGCCCCACAGAAAACCTGCCCAGAGCTGGGATAACAGCATGGGAATCTGGCATTACCCCTCCCAAGCCCTAACTCCTCTCAGGGTTGTGGTGAGCCTGTACCTTGGTGTCCCAAATGAACAATTACGCAGTGTGAGCAGTGTGTCTCCCAGCTCCAAAGCAGACACTGCTTTACAGAGGAAAACAGTGCTTCCTGGGCAGCTAAATAATCACCCCTCTTATCTTTGAAAGGCACTGTTGGCCCTTCTTCACACCACTGGAAATCTGCTCATGTGTTCCTTGGGCTTGGCTATCCCTGGGAGGTGGTGCTGGCTCCCTATGCCAACTGCTCCATCAACCTTAGTCATAGCTCATCCCAGGTGAATGGGATAGCTGGCCTTGGAGCCATCAAGGAGATGGAAGACACAGAGCCCCTCCACCCTGAGCCAAAGATTTGACTTTTCTAGTGGTGAGGCTGGCCAGAGCTTCTTCAAGTGGGATTGACTGTTTTAATCTAATTTCATCCTTCACGCACAAGGTGGAAGAAAACAGACAGAATAGAGGTACCTAGAAGGAAACACCCTGCCAGGGTTTGGTGGGGTGCCACTCTTTAAATGGTGAGCTGCTTTCAGTCAGACTCCACAGATGCTGCCCAGATCTACAGAAAGAGGACACACCCTGTCTGTGTCAACCTTTCCAGTTGGTCTAATGAGCATTTCTGCCAAGAATCAAGAGAGGGCAGCTCATCAGCTTCCTCATGGGTGGTTTCTCCTGCTCCTTGGAAAGCCACCGTAGCACAAGACACCAAAATTACACTATGCATGTGTTCCTCTTGCAGCCATTCAAACTGAGCCTGCCAAGTCCTTTTTCTGAACAGAACGTGTATCACCCTCTCCATCAATGTGTGTGTTAAACTGATTGTTTCCCTAAGAAATAGAGACATATTTGGGATTTTTGGAAACTTTTTATCCACTTTTGTTTCTATTCCTCCCCCTAACTCCTTTAAAACAGGCCTGCTGGCCTACATTTGCAATGCTGAAGAACGTGTTACGACATTGCCAATGTTCAATATTTTTGTTGAAACCATCTTCAGAAAATAATTTTTAATTAAACACATTTACTATTTCTCATCTCTGTGTGATCTGTCTGATTTCCTAACTCCTCAAAATGACAAAAAACATTTGTCTGTTCATAGATGCTGGCCCACAGCCCATCACACCCACAAGCTGTAGTTTTATGATATGAAATGTTTGCCTAATTCTACGTACCATGGAATTATAACCTTAGTTTAAGGAAGAAAAAAAAAATCTGTTACATAAGCAATCCCACTAGAACATGGAATTAAAGGACAAATTCCAATCTAGGCAACTCAGAGGAGTGGACATGTATTTAGTCTCTGAGATTACCTTTTAGAAAGTGTAAGATACCACAGTGAGAGGTGCTGTTATAAAAAGAACACACAGATAGCTGGAGCTAAAGCTCAAACTCTCCAGAGAATACCAGAAAATACCTCTCTCTCTGCTTGTTAGCACTTGCTCTTAGCAGGTACCCTGCACAGCAAGGGGGCAAAAAACCACCCGCCAAAGCTTCATGGTACCTCATTTTGCAAGATGCAAAATGTTTCAGGTAGATGTTAAATGACCCCAGCTCTTGATTTCAGTGAAAGCTAAACGTGCTTTGCTATGCCACCAGGCAAGGCAGGAGAAGGAGGAGGATGTGCTCAGAACTTCCATCAAGAAGCTTTACACATGCCAGCTTTCTTCTCCTACGGATGGGATGAGACACAGGCAGTATTTCTTGGTGAGTTGTGCGTATTTCTGCAAATCACTTTCATCACGTTGCAGCAATTCCAACAGATAACATGACATTTTTCTCCCCTTTTGCATGACACCTTTCTCCCCTTTCTTTTATAAAGCACACATTTGTGTCTTGTAGGTTTAGGAATATAATCATCACCCAGTCACATGGCTCAGTGCAACATTATGTTTCTTACATCTTACCTAATACTGCTCAAACGCTTCTTGATATCACTGTATCTACTTTGTATTTACTGATACCACAAACTGCTCACAAACAACAGATGAACTGTTTCTGTAGCTTTCCTTTCCCCCAAAACTGACACAGCAACTTCATTTTGAATACATCACTTTTTCCCAAACTTGCATTTTTCAGGGTTGCCACATTCTGCTACTTAGCATGCCCTGACATGCTCCTGCCTTGATGATGCTGAGCAGCACAAGGGCTGGTCCCTTATCACACATCTCCCTCCCCTGGGGGGTCACAGGCCAGGTGCTCCTCTGTCTGTCCCACCAGCAGAGCCTGATCCAAGGGCAACGTCAAACTCCTGCCCAGGAATGTGCCACAGGAGCTGGATGTCTGCAACTGCCATTCCCTAGGAAGGCACAGGGCCCTATTTTTGCTGTTCCCCCTTGCATGGGATAAATAAATGCTCATTGAGAGTGAGAAAGAGCGCAAGATTGAATTTGTCTCTGTACAGCCACGGTTACGGGTGGTGAGCTTGTGCGTGGGCAGGCAGGATCTGAGATGTGCTCAAGAGAAAGGGCATAGAGCATGGACCATCCCCTCTCCCCAGGGAAATGCTGAGACCAAACTGGCCTTGGGCTACCTGTGAATCTCTTCTGTCTTCCAGCTGATGCTTAGCAATGCCATGGAAAGATGGACAGCTCCTCCAGGAGAAGCATGAGTGCCTCAAGTTCCCTCACTCCATGTGTTCCAGCCTGTGGAGGTGAGAGACACAGGCCTATGTTGTCTTGAGCAGGGAGCAGCCTCTTGTCACCTGTATGCTGAGGTTGTCACTAACATATAACACCAAATACTTCAAAAATACCAAAGAGAGGAAAACACAAGAATTTTAAGCATCAGTCTCCAGGGGACAGTAAAGGCTTGCACATTTTTAAGAGAAAAGTGGCTCCCGGTACTCTGCCCTGAGATCGACATGCTTAAGGGACAACCTACTTTCAAAATGTTTTCTTTGGGCTGTTTGCAAGCTCCCTTGGGGCTTGCTGATTCCTCTGACACCCTACAGCTCCAGCACAGGTCACTCAGAGCTTTCTAAATGTGAATGAGCACAGCTGCCACTCAGAGAGGATCCTCAAGTAGAGAAGAGCAGCTCACCACATAGTGACGAGCTCTGGTCATGGATCCTGAGTCCGTGGGGCTGGCAGCCAACACAGACAGGATGCTGCCTGGCTTTGGCCCACTTGTGCTGCCTGTTTCCCAGCCTGTGGTGAACCCAGCTGTGAGTGGGTGGCCCTGCCAGCAGCACCAGCAAGGCATTACACAGAAAGAGCCCATGAGCCATGCATGGAATGTACCCTGCTGAAGGAGGAGACATCACTGTCTCAGGACTTGCCACCTTAGCCAGCCAGTGAGTGGTGGCTGCTTGGCCAGCAAGAAGCCAGGAGGGTGCTGCTTTCTGGGAGAAGGGGAAGCCCAAGCATGCCCAGCCTAGGGTGAAGACCTGCCTCTGGCAAAGGTGTGCAGGCTAAGGAGAAGCAGATCCAATTCAGCAGGTCTGGTGTCTGTCACACTCACTGCAAGATCAGGCACCTGTGTTCTGCCTTATGCAGCAGCTCGCCCGAGGGCTCCTCTCTCTGCTGAGCTGCTGCTGGTGCTCCTCTTTGCTCCTGCATGGCTTCCTTCACAAACCCTACCAAGAACACACACAGCTTATGCAGTGGGTAATCAACTAATTCCTTAGAAATGGCAGCAACATCTTCAACTTGTTTCTTTTATCTGCTTGAGTAGCTGAAACAAATTACCTATGCTGCTGCATTGTCACTGATTAACTTCAAGAAAGTCCATATTTTTGTCATCTGAGGTTTGCAGGAAAAAGTAGTATTGCTAGCTAGATAAAACTGGTGCAATTTGAAAAGTAGCCAAAGTTTGGGACATACGGTTTCTTTTTTAGGTCTGGAGTGGAAGGAGCAGAACTAATACATTTCTTTGCAATACAAGTGAATCAAAGCAGTCTCTTCTCTTGTTTTGACTTCATTTTTGCACCTGATTTTCACATCAAATAGATATCAGAAAAAAAACCCAACCCACAATGCATTTAGTTTTCATTAGAAATGGAATAAACATAGTCAAAAAGAAACATACACAACTACAACTCATTTTGCAATGAAGATTATGTACTTGTGACAGAAAAAGTTCCTGTTCCAGATTGGAATCAGTTAATGAAAACTCCTTGTTCAAAGAACATGCACTCATACACTCAAAACCATATTAAGACCTATTGAACTATTAACATCTATTGGACTATTGAAATCTGAAGTTGTATGTCAATAAGAGCCAAATGACCTTAGAATGGCTCATTTTTACAATGAAAAGGAAATCTGGGGTTATCACAGTTCCTCCTTTCCTAGCTTGATTAACAATAATGATTGCAAACACTCAACTCCTTTGCATACACTTTTTCATTGGCTTTTGCAAGGAGCAAAGCAAAAGTGACCAAAAATACTAACTGCATCCTAAGAGTTCAAGAGATGTGTTACCAGGTACTCCAGGTTGAACTATAAGGGCTACAAGCAGCTCTGGAAGAGGGATCAGAAATGCAATTGATTCTCACCCACTGCTGTAAATTCATTGTTTCTCTCCTGTCAGTCACTGTCAGAGGTAGTGTAGGAGAATGACTGAGAAGCAGATGGCTCCATCTAATAAATTTTGCAGGCTCATTTTTAAACAAGTGAGGCAGTCAGCACTGACAGTGCTTCACAAAACCCCTCCTGCCTGTCCCGGTGTCAGCAGCAGCACTGAAAATGGGCTGCATGCCCCTGCTGGTTAGTAGGCTGGTCCTACTAACAGGCAATAGCCTGTTTCTCAGTTCGCTCAGTGGTGGCACAAGTTTCTCTCTCACTAGCAGACATCTCTGGGGGTGGGGAGCTGAGTAGAAACCTGGTGGATGGAAAGAAATAAGAATATATTCTTATATAAGGAGGATGCTTTTTTACAATGATAGTGGTGAAACACTGGAACACGTTTCCCAGAGAGGTGGTAGATATCCCATCCCTGGAAACACTTAAGGCCAGGTTGTACCAGGCTCTGAGCAATCTGCTTTGAAAGTGTCCTTGGTCATTGAAGAGCAGTTGGACTAGGGGACTTTTAAAGGTCTCTTCCAACACAAACTATTGTATAATTCTGATGCTACAATTCTATAACTCTTCAAAGCATCAACTTGCACCCATTTTGATACTCACTGATACAATGGTGTGTGGGATAGTCAAGTCCTCTTCAGTATGCCTAAGCAAGGAGGACTAATTGGTAGATGGTGCTGCTGGTGGTTTTGCTGTTCTCAGTGGGACTCCTATTCACTTCCTCACACCTCCAGCAGCTATTCTCAGCACTAGGTCAGCTTGGCCCAAGCTAAATGCTGAATATGCCTCCAGTAGCTTTTCCAAGCAATGGCACTTTAGCATGTGTATACATTCACACATGCATTATCTGTGTAGGCAAAAATATTAGGCAGACTCTCTTTGCAGCTGTGCCAAGCACCTTTTCTCTGAGGAGAGTGCAGCAAATCAATTCCTGTTGTCACTAGAATCCAGGGGGGGAAAAAAATCGGTCTTCATGGATTCCTGTAAGTGAAATATTTAACATATTCTGAAGCCATAAGTTAGTTTTCTCACATTTCTCCCATTTTGCGAAGAAAGTAGTAGTGCATGCATATTCATGAGTATATGAAATTGATGGGGAATAATTATGCTATTCCGGGTAGTAGTAAAAATGGTTACATTTTAGTCACTTTTAGCCTCAGAACCTCTGTGGAAATAGTTGCTCAAATACTTAGAAAATAGATTCCTAAAGAACAGAGGATTCCTGAAGTTTCTGTGTATCACAACAGTTTCCCTTTAAGAAGGTCAGCAGAAAGTGGATCCAATTGTCTATATATGTTTTATTTTATATAGAATCTAGAATTTAATCTCAATATTGTAGACAGCATGTTTAATTATATAATACATCTTACATACATATAATAGTTTGTATTTTTCTGACAAAACTTGCACTGAAGCAGGTAAATGATTATAACATTTGTTTTGCCTCAGGTCAGAAAGTCCTGGGCAGTTCTGTGTTTTGGGCTACTAAAGATGTGTTGCAGTACACTTGCCAGAATAACAAGGCAGCTGTCTTTCAGGACTTCACAGATATTCATGGGGAAAAGGAAACATTTCAAAGAACTGCTAACCAAGAAAACTGCTGCAGAGAAAAATCACTTCAAGATTTTTTCTTCAGTTCACATTGCAATTATATGAAAATTTTGTCTGATATTTAAGCAATATCTTCCTGACTAAATCTAAATTTTTCTTGGTTTGGTCTCTGTGTATATTCTTGTATAAAAGCAAACCATTTGGCTGAACATTCTTAAAAAGCTATTTTTGGTATGTATAACTAACCACTACTTGCAAATCTTACATATAAAAATGCATCTCAGCATTTCAAACATCATTTGAATACCATGCAACATATAATCACTTCCAGGATGCAGAATGCTCTCATGCAAAGCAAGACTTTAAACAGAGAAACTTTGCTGTGAAAAACATGGCTATTGGACACCTGATTGAAAAGCTCTCTGCTCAAAGACAGAAGGTCCAATTCACTGGCAGACAAAGCAACACTCTTGGTACAAGTATGGCATCTCTCATTTGCTTAGAGAAGCCTAGACTGGCATCAGATGTAATGGCTATAGACACAATTAATGCAAGTTATGCACTACTGTCAGAAGACAGAGTTTCTAGACCACGTGTTCATTGTTGAGCTCTGCTTCTTCATGCTGCAGCTATTTTGGGAAATATTAAGTATCTATTAAAAATGTCCTTTATACCATGTCCTTTGTTTCTGAGCTTTCCTGTTAGAGATCAAAGGCTCTCACCTTCCAACAGCGATGAAATAGATGGTAATTTTAAGACACAGAAAGGGAAGAGACAGAAATCGTCTTTCTCAGACTTCATTCTTTGGAACCTGTTATAGTGGACTGGACATTATTATAGTGTCACAGAGGTTGTTTTGTGATAGATACCTCTCTGACACTGATAACTGACTCCCCATGCACTCTTTCCTCACACTGAGGAAGAGAATCTGTAACTTCAATAAACAAAACAGCCTAATACATCCTACATGCTCCAGCACTCTGGAGTTACAGGTATAAGCACTTTCTTACGTGAGTCTTCTTTCCTAACAAAAAATATTTCACCACTGATATGAAAATAACGTATAATCAAAATAATAATTTTAATAAAATAGCAGTGGGCTCCAAACCATTCTGTGTTCTCATAACATGGAAAAAATGCCTCAGTTTTTGTAGAGAGACAATAAAGATACACCACTGTATAATCTGCTTTCTTTCAATATACATCTTATGGACTAAGAGTTCACTTCATTATTGGTTATGGAACAAACCTCTGGGAACTGGGACATTGCTAGCCTTACCCCAAGCAGATGGTACAGGGGCTTTCCTGGTTTTTTTGTGTATTTTTCCTACAGCAGGTATTTGGTCTATGAAAATAGAGCAGGGCATGAAAGCAGGCATGTAGGCCTTCTTCTAGATTCAAGAAATTGGGTCTATTATTGTGATTTCAGCACATGCAGAATATTCAGTTACGCTCACAAAAATTCAGATAATCCTGGCTCCAGGAGAAATATGTTTCAAGGTCCTGATGCAATTTATGGATGTGGGCAATTTTATCCTTGCAGGTGATTCTATTGAAATAAGGGAAAATTCTCTGCTGATGCACTTTCTAGCAGCTGGAGATGTGCTTTTTGGATTTGGGCCCTTGAATATTATTTGAAATATGTTGTGATGCATTGACTTGTGGTGGGTTACACATTGCTCTGTGTGGACTCACACTGACTTCAAGGAGTCTGTTAACAGTGCCAGGACCCACTCAGAAATCAAAACCTGACCTTAGGCACAACATATATTAACTCATCAAAAATTAATTTTGAGCTCTGTTTGGGGAAAGCCCTGTGCACCTCAGTGGGTGACAGCCATCAGTGTTTTTGGTGCTGCTTTCTAGCTATCCTTGATGCAGGAGAGAGAAAATTCATCAACTCTTCCTCTGAGGCTACATGAATCACCAAGAGCTCTGGCACAGCATTTCTCACAAGTCACTATGTTTACTGCTCCCACTTCTCAGGGTTGCAGACTTTGGGGTTCCTATCAGCGTGTCACCGTGCCCTTTTATGAGATTTAGTGAAGTTATTTCTGTACTTTAGTTCATTTTGGGCTCTGGAACAAGATGCCAGGGACAGCAGGATGAACCTTCTGGCACAAGTAAGATCCTCACAGCTAAATTTAGGGGAAACACCACAATACTCTAGTGATTTTTTTTTCTTCTCAGTACTTAATAAAATTTCACTTCACTCTAGAAAATGTAATAAAATTATAGGCTTGCATGTCCTAATTATCAGGATGGCATTCCTAAACATCAAAGGCCTGCTTTTAAAAGGACATGAGTTCCCCTTGACCATTTTGTCCAAAGAGGGTGTGTGCACAAAACCAGGTAAGAACTTCTGTATTGAATTTTAGTGAAATGTTAGTGGTTATATGGCTGGTTCACTGCAGAACTTTGAACACTAAACAATGATGCTGTGTTTAGAAATGCAGGAACTTCATCCTACTGAGTTATTTTTCAGCTTCTGTTGAAGTATAGACAGGTATTTTTCACATCAGACATTTTCACGATGAAATCACGTGTTAAAACAGGGACAGCAGAAGCCAATCAAAATATTTCTGAAAGAAGAGAGAAAAAAGAGCATGAGAATAAGACCTTCTTATTGCATTTTACTCATCTTGGTGAGAAATAAAAGAGTGCAATCCCATGCCTAAGACTGAGTTATAAATAATTGTTGCTTTTGGCCTCGAGTAAAACAGACCATATGTCTACACTGCAGCCACTGCAGGTTGCATGAGTAAACCTGAGTTAGGCTTCAGCTCTCTCCCAGGCCTGCCTTGGCAGCAGCCATCACTGCAAATTCACCTCTCCAATCAGCCAGCTCCTTTGGCAGCATCTCTGTGGCACCTATGGTCTAAGCAGTGCCTAAGCCAGCTCACAGCTTTGTCTCTCTGATCCCCAGCTAGGTGTAGAAACAGTGAAAAAAGGAACAAAAAACAGAGGGGTGGGGGGAAGGAACAGTGAAAGTTACAAAAGTCAGTATTCTCCAGAACAATTCTGCTCTGCATTAGCCATTGCGCCACAGTTCAGGAGCATGACTCCCTTTGCTTCTCAGGGATCTCAGTCCTTTGGTACAATCAGCCTTCCCTGCTTCATCTCTCCCTTCAAGCATGGCAGAGCTGGCTGCCCTGTGTGCTGTCCTCCTGCTGATGCAGCACAGGTCAGCTGAAACCTGAGAGGGAGAGGAAAGATAGTGACAGCAACAAGGAACTCACAGGGAGGAGTAAGTAGAGCAAGGTCCTGCATGACTCACAGTGGGGTTTCAGCGCTCGCCAGGAAATGATTACCAGGCTTTCATCTGCATTCTGAGGTACAGGAGGCATGGACCTCAATATGCATGAGGAAATGGCAGTGTCTGAAGGCTGAACCACTACAGCTTTAGCACAGTATCTCTCTGTATTTCATTCCATGGGAAGGAGCCTTCATTAACTTCCTGCCAGAAGATGCCAGTGGCAGAATAGCCTGGCATCACTGATAAGGGACATAACTGATAAGGGACACTCCCTTATCAGTTATATCCAGCTCCTCACTCTCTTGTCCATCGATCTCTGGGAAACTCCATTTCTGGAGTTCTGTCAATGCTACATTTCTGTTGGTTGCCAGCCAAAGGAATACTCCATATCCATGGAGTAAGTCAGTCTGTCTGGGAGGTGGGTGAAGTAACTCTTGCCCACTGAACAAAGTAAACACAGCGGAGTATTTCACAGCTATGCCATACACAGTTACAGGCACAACCAGATAAATGTTAGGCTTACTCCAACACAGGATTATGGTGTAGTTTGTCACAACAAAGCCAAATGAGAGTCGTGTTGCCTCCCTCATTCACATGGCACACACAGTTCCTGGCTTTGGTGTATTTATAATTACTGAGAAGTGATTCAGGTGAAGTTTAGATCCTGCACTACGCATTTTTCCCCCTTCCCCCAAGTCAAGTAAGTAAATATAGAAATAATTTCACAAGAAAATTTGAGTATTATGTTTCTATAAAAGAATTTTAAGAAAGTAACAGGTGACTAATATTACTGATGTAACAGGAATATAATAGGTGAATTTCAGCAGTAAATCTCAATCATGTTACCTATGCCTTAGGGTATTAAGACGTGATGCACACTTGAGAACTTTAGAGACCTCTGATCTGTGTTCCATTACAGGGACATGAAAACATTGTCTCATAAAAACAAGGGGGGGTGGGGGCGGGGAATGAAATAACACTGATGTTTTTAAAAAAGTTGGTACATTCTGTCACATAAAAAAAAGACATATTCTTATTATATTTCTAATGTAATCATGAGCCTAGCACCTTGACAGAGTGCCAATGCACTAAAATCCATACTGAAAAATTTCCATGGTCTCTTCTTTTAAAATTTAATTTAATTTTTTTTTTTTTTTTTTTTNTTTTACAGCAGAGACTTTAACAAAGGAAAAAAATTCTGGAAGTAGCCACAGGTGAAACAACATACTGCTTTCCAGGACACCAGTCCAACTGGTTCCAACTGGATATAAGGAAAAACAAATCATCAGGAGGAAAATTAGGCATTAGAGCAGGTTGCCCAGGGTCATTGTGCAATCTCCATCCTTGGAGATTTTCAAGACACAACTGGATAAAACACTGAGTACCCTGGTCTGATTTCAGAGCTAACCCTGCTTTGAGCAAGAAGTGGGACTAGAGACATCCTGAGGTGCCTTTTGACCCAAATGTTTTATGCTCAGCTGAGTAGCAGGTAATGATTCTGCTTTGTGGTGAAGCATTTTTTTAACATGTAGAATGGGGGTTTTCCTTTCTTATTAGGAAAAATAAAGCCTTTTGAATATTTACATGGAAATGGAAGGTGTAGGAGTGTGAGCTGCACACATCTGAGCCTTCTGGCTAGGGTGGTGGCTCAAAAGGTGGGAGACCCAGCTTCACATTTCTGCGGCATGACTCAGAGCAGGAGTTTGCCCCCTGCACCACTCCAGGTGGGTTGCCAATGTCACACCATTTGGATCCATGTTTGCCTCAGCTTGCTTGCAGATATCCCTGATATGTTTGTGGTCGCCACTATGTTTTTGGCTCAACAAGGCAGCACAGTTTGGGGATTAAGTCCTGAGCCCTCTGGAATCCAGCAGTGGTCAAAGGTGGTACAGTGCCTGCTGTGGCTTGGCCCAGCCTCAGACTGCTCTAAGTTGTTTGTGGCCCCTCCTTGTTCACAGAGCAGCTCTCTGAGACTCCACAATAGCCCAAAAAAGGTTATGTTGCTGATTTTCTACATCTTAGCACATGCCTGTCATGGCCTAGTCCTGCAAGGTAAGTATGGGATACCAAATGGCAGCACCCAGATCCCAGACCTGTCTCCTTTGTCACCTTACAGACAGTACACAGGTTGCAAAGGAGCCCTAAGGGGGAGCACAGTGTTTTCAGCATCTCTGAAAGCCCATTCAGTGCCCTCAGAGGCTGGCTACGCTGCGCAGAGCCAAAAGTTCCCAGTGGCTAATCCTGCCCCTAAAAATGTCTCCTTCTGTGCCCTCAAGCACAGCATTTCACCTCTCTGTTGCAATTTTTTCATCTGTAAAATTGGGATAATGACATTTTGCTAACTCACAGGACTGCTGTGAGCTTTAATTAAGGTAGGTTTTGTAAAATGCTGTAATGAGGGAAAGCACTAGGAACAAGTAGATTGTTTAGTTAAGCTGGCTGTTATGGTGCTGCCAGACTTGCCTGAATAACTCAGGATCTGTATGTAACACTGGAGATTGCTATCCTGTACACCTTCAAAGATAAGCATCACAAGGCTTGAGTCTTGGGCAGGCAGGATTCATTTTGGGAGTGCCTCTTCCTAAGAATGTTATGCAGCACTTGCTGAGAGTGACAGAATGGGTCAGGCTGAAGGGACCACAGTGGGTCATCTGGTCCAACCTCCCTGCTCAAGCAGGGTCATCCTTGAGCACATGGCACAGGACTGTTCAGATGGTTTTTCAATATCTTCAGTGAGAGAGACTCCACAGCCTCTCTGGAGAATCTGTTCCAGTGCTCGGTCACCACACACAAAAGAGGTACCTCATGTTCAGGTGGAACTTCCTCTATTCCAGTTTCTGCCTGATACCTCTTCTCCTATTGCTCAGCACC
Source organism: Hylia prasina (assembly GCA_013397195.1). NCBI lineage: Eukaryota > Metazoa > Chordata > Aves > Passeriformes > Sylviidae > Hylia > Hylia prasina. The sequence continues at coordinate 964,003 of VYXD01009094.1, read as the reverse complement.
ATCGAGAAGAGCCTGGATCCATCCCCATCACACCCTCCCTTCAGATAATCAGGGACTGATGAAATCCCCTCTTACCTTCACTTCCCACCTTCTTTTTCTTTATTCTGAAGACAGCAAACAACTTTGATTTACCAAGATCCACCTTAAAATGGAGCACAAATCCAGATGGTAGGATAGTCCGTGATATCAAGGATTGAATACACAATATCCTTTCTAATCCCATCTTTCTGTGTATAGGGATAGCCACAGGTATGTACAGATTAAAGGTAGGAAACCAAAGAATTTCTGTGTTGCAGCGGCAGATATTATGAGTTAACAGCATTGCATCCAAATGCCTTTTCCTTAGTATGTGAACAGGAGTTTTGTGATGGAGTTGCTCTGTTTTGCTGCCACCAGGCAGCCATAGACCCTCCTCTGCCATGGGCAATAATTTTCATAAGGTGGCTGAGGCAGAGGTTCTTGCATCCACAGTGTGCTGCAGGGAGATAGAAGGGATTGCCCTGCCTGCTGTATCCAACTCTTCCAATGCACTCACACTTCATGTTAATATTTTCTCTGTGCTGGATAGCCAGACAGCAAGGCTTTGGGCATCTGGCAGCACTCAGCAGAGGGGTGACTCTCACATAAATCCATGCAATCACAGTGTCTCACAGGTGTGTGTCCATCTGCACACTCTCTTTCATTTTGCACCTAACAGCACTCAACAGGTGAAGACCATCCTTGCATCTTTTTTCCTTTGCTACTTCCTGGGCCAGGAAAGAATTAACTTGCTGTGAGCTACACTGAACAACTGAGCAAGTGAATGGAGAAAGGCAGCACCACGACAGGGAGGACTGGAACCCAAGCTGTGCCTCTGGTCCCTCAGAGAGCAGGAGTGAGGCACTCAAAGGGACAATGTGGGGACCTTGTGCCTGTCTCTGGGGATCTTTCACTGTCCTTCTTCTACACCTGTAGAGGTAGGTGTACACCACAGCCCTGCCCAAGGAGCATGGCCCTGGTCTGCTCCTTCCCTGCTCACATGCTGCCTGGTTGCATCCCTTGCATGAGAAAAGACCAGTCCCGCCAGTCAATTCATTTGGAGCAGTGGTGAGGTCTGGGACTCCATATTCTTCTCTGAGGAAGATTTAATCTGTCTGGCTCTTAATACCACCCTGTTGCTCTTTGATCAAAGATTATTTAAGCTATTATTGAAATATTGTGCTCAGACTTCTATTATGGCTGGTATTCACAGAAACAATGCTCCTCACTAGCTGAGCAAATAATGTTGAGCTGTTTGTTTTAGACAGAATTCCACATATTCACTTTATGTTACTTTCACACTGCTGGTCATGAACAATGACACTTGTCCAGGGCTACAATTAATTACTGGGAATCATATTTCAGGAACATTTCCACCCAGCTTCTACAGTGAAAATTCATTTGCAGCACTTGTAGTTCCTAGGCATTTCTTTAAGAATCAGACATCTGATTGACTTTGGGGTTTTGTATTCTGATGAGTGCCAGACTTCCTCACTGTCTTTCCATTCTTTACATTTTAACCATGTTTGCAAAATGTCAAACATCTAAATCAGTTTGTCTTTTGTCAGGTATGGAAGATTATTGTCTGTAATGATCAGCAGCCACTAACCTGGCTGAATCCATGCTGTTTGTTTGCTAGTTTGTTTGTTTCTACTATGGACACCTTGGCTCCTAGGTATTCTCAAACTTGGGCATTAGCACAGCATCTTTTTTTACTGCAAGATTGTTCAGAGTAGCAAATACAGAGTCAGAGCAATGACCACAGACCAAGACTAAATGTTTGATGTTGCTGCTCTGTTTAGATATCTGACATGGCATATATGGACATGTATTTTCAAAGCAGAATTACTTAGTCTAACCTCAAAAATCAAGTTACTGATGTGAGCTAGAGATCAGGCTTATGAAATTAGTAGACACTATTGACAATCCTGGAACTTTGCCAAAAAAAGTTCCTGTCAAGGTTTTTTTGGTCCTTGTTGTTTCAGTTTGGTTTGTTTTTTGCAAGTGCTCCTGAGAATCACAGAATCATCAAAAAATCATAGGATGGTTTGGGTGTGAAGGGACCTTAAGGATCATCTAGAACAATCCCCCTGCCATGGCAGGAACACTTTCCACTACAAGAGGTGGTGCCTCAAAGCCCCATCCAAGCTGGCCTTGAACACTTTCAGAGATAGGATACCCCTACAAGGGATACCCCTTTTTTGTTTGTTTGTTTTTAATAAAATTTTCATGAAGTTGTTTCCAAGATGTATTTTGGAACAATTAGTGCACTTCAACTGCTGCCCCACTTAACAGAGAGAATTTGCATTGTTGAGATTCATCATGCATTTGAAAACCGTTGTATGGCAAGTCTAATAATCCAAATTATTGTTTGCTAATCCAATTAGGTATTTTAATTAAACTGTGCAAAGTTCAGCGCTGCTGTGAGGTTTTATATCTGCCTCTTGGTTCATTTTATTTTAAAATTTTTAGGTGTTATCAGATGACAGAGCTCTAGCTCAGAAAAACAAAGGTGAGGTGTCTGCGTATTGGCATACTGAGTGGGTAGCTCTCAAACACTCCCGTCACTCTTTCCTGAACAGTAAAGTCAGATAAAATTGCAGATCCTATCATTAGCAAAGGTATCCAGTCCATTCCTCTGCCACTGGCTCACTCCTGGCTGTATATTTTCTTCTGTTTCCTTGTGACCATCACCTAGACTTCAAATCCGCTCAGAATACTCTTATGAGATCTGGGCCCAAACTGATGTGAAAGATTTGTTACATAAACTAGCAAAGCCCAGAAATAGACTGAGGGAGTGCACATGAACTCTGTTAATTCCACCCAAAAAAGGCAAACTGAAGTATACCTAAGCTGGAGTTGCTTTGTACTTGACAAAAGAGACTTACTGTTTAAGCACACCCTTCACAACAAGTCTTGTTACATCTATTCTTATTCTTCTGGAACAGAAGGAAGAGGAGAATGATAACTTTTCTATGGTCATATATGGGAGCCCTTACCCTTCATATAAGAGTGACTCACACAATACTCTTTTCTTCCTAAGCAAAGCTGGAGGGAGGCAGAAAACCAAACTTCCCATTGGAGAGGTCTGATGAGCTGTGTGCAGCTTTTGGGGTCAGCATGAGCTTTGAGCTAGCAACCAACTCTGCTCCAAGAGTGTAATCTTTCCTTTTCCCTATGCACAAATAATGCTGATTCTGAACCAACAAAAAGTGACTGACCATCCTCTTAGGCAAGCAAAGTGACCATGACTACTCCTCCTCTGCTTGTAAATGGGAAATCAGATCTTGCCTCCACTGGGTGGATGGAAACAAAAGCAGTACAACTCACTACAAGCATAGGAGTAGGACAGGCTCTCATCTTTCCTGACACTACTCAGGAGGAAGTCTAGCAGAGCTTTAATTCTGCTCCACGCTTCTACAACACCAGTTGGACAAGAAAAATAATAGAAAAGCAGCCCTACATTGCTTTAATTTTATTATACAGAGCTTTATTCTTTTATTTGTCAAGATCATGTTGTCAGAATAATTTATTTTATTTTTAATTATTTTAAACATCAATTCTTTTATTTTGAGTTTTTTTTTCATTTTGAATGATCTTATACCTCCAAAAGTCTCCTCCAAATCTGTTTCAGGAAGACCAGAAAGGGCTGTTTTCCTGCTGTGATGTGGGATGGTAGGCAGCCCCGCTGCTTGAGGGGCGAAGAGCCAGGTTCCATGCTGGCAATGGGCTTCTCTTCAACTGCTGATTGAAATTTGTAAAATTATACATTAGCTGACAACCAAGATCCGTAATTGTGCTATTAAAACAATGACTGCCAAAGGAGGCAGTAGGAAGATTCCAGGCACAAGATTCCAGCAGGACACCACTCTTGTTAGGATGATCATTAGCTCTGTCCTGCATCAGCATTTAGGATGTGCTTTACCATGGACTGGACTTCAAGGCCACCCACTGCCACCAGCAGCCCGGCTACCTGTCTGTCACGATATATTCCTGCTGTGGAAAGGTTGGTGTTGGTGTAGCACAGGTTGCAGAGTCTGCTGAGTCAGTGGCTTCACTTCACACCAAAGATTACTTAGGATCTGGAGTGTGGCTGTCTCCCTGCTCACCCTTTTCCCCCACCTCCAGCAGAAGCAGCCAGAGAGCTCTTCTCACCCTTTCTGATGCATCCTCTGGATCTCAGAACTGGAGGCACTACCCCTGCACAGCTCCCAGCTCTCCCAGTTGGCTGGGCAGAACTCCAGTTTGGGATTCAGTCTGGGATTGCAGCCAGGCTTATCTTATCTGCAGAGGTTTTTTGCCTGAAACCAGGCCTGAAGGGTTTTCAGTCCTCACAAGTGAGGGGGATTTTTTTTGTCCGACTTCTACCAGAGAAGGCTACACTGCTCTGGGTTTCATTCTTTTTAGGTAAACAACTCTCTAGTCTGTGTAGATTTGCCTCTAGGCAGGTATAGATATATTTTAGGAACTGAATAAATACCTCAGCTACACATTTGATCTTGGCAAGCAGGGAGTTATTTCACCATGTGGGATGAAAATGGCCCTTGTAACATAGGTAGATAAGAGGTAACTTTCCAGAGATACACCTCTGTTCTAACTTGTACATGGCAGTGTTCCTTTCTGGGCTATCTGAAGCCTCTGAAGTAATTTCTTTCTATCCAATGTGCCTTAAGGATTCATAGTTTTCACCCTTAACAAAAAATCAAAATTTTTCATGAGTGGGTCAGTGAAAGAATAAAATGTATGCTTAGTTTCTGAGTTTGGGGGAAGGGTGATAAGCATGACAGTCAGAGAGAGCACAGGGTGACACTAAGCACTAGGCATGGCTGGGTACAGTTCCATTTATTCTGTTGCTCTTGGAAAATAAAACAGGATTACCCTTCTTCTCATGCCTAAGTGGGTGTTTCACAGAAACTGTCTGACTGGCTGAGGGGGCTGGCCACATTCATCCAAAACACAATTTTCTGAGAAGCTGGTCTTTGAAAGAACGTGTGCATCAACAAGTAAACACTTTCTCCATCCTACCTTTTTTTTAATTATTAAACCTGAGAGGTGAGTCCTTCTCCCACAGTGAAAGAACCCTTGGTAAACTCCAGTTTGGGAGCCCAGCCACTCCTAATATTAGCTTGCACCATTATGCAAATACAGTCCTGGTGTTCCCACAGTCTGGGGAGCAACCCAATCCCAGCTTCCACAGCATCCAACAGCTGCCTACAGCCTGGGCTCTGCCACCATTGAAGACTGCAGCATTTGTCTGCACTTCAGTTCTGACTCAGGTTTTGCCAGCTTCTGTCACCGGGTATACTTGTTGCAGCTCAGTGCTTGGGTCTCCCTAATGCAGTTTATCTAATGCAATAAAACATTAATTGCTGAAAATACACAACTGCAGCTGTTGACATTTAAGAAAAATGGTGAAAGCAAGATTTCAATCATAATGCTTTATCTCAATGCCTACATGTAGACCTAACCCAGTAACTTTCTGTTCACCTTTTCTGGATAACTGTATAAACCTGCTCAGCACTTTCAAAAGACATTGAAAAACCACAAAACCCTGGGTTTTTTTCATTTTTAAATTTAATCTCCCAGCAAAGCCTGAGAAAACGTCAGACCTCCTGACAAAATATAAGCAGTCCATTCCTCCACACTGAAGAGCTATTCCAGTAGTGCACTGAAATTCTTTTTCACTCAGGTCAAACAAAACATATTGACTCCCTTTCTCCACTAAATAGGATCCTAGCCTGGACATAATGGAATTCTAATGTTACAGGGTTCCAAGCTGACAGCTGCAAGTGTTTGGCTCAATTGTTCTGGGATACGTTTCGGGCCCTGGCTGAGATGGTAACATGTTGGTATGCCCCTGTGGAGAACCAGGTCCAAAAGAGTTGAAATCTCTTTTCTTCCCACCTCTCTTCAAAAGGCCCCCTCACCTCCCCAGAGCACAGGAGGGGAGCAGTCAGTACCCCTCACCCTTATCACTGATCCTCTTGCATCATGCAAGGCAACCTCAATGAACAAATGTTTACAGCCCAGTCTATTCTCTCATTTAATTTTGCTCATCTATGATGGTGAGAATACTTAAATATCCAAACAGAGAATACTTATGGTTGCCTGCCTGGTAGCACAATTTTTTTTACGCCTGCCTCTGAAACTGTAAACATGAGAATCAAACATCTGTTGTGCTTTCAGCAGGAAAAGAGATTACAGTGAGGTACAACTACTAACAGTCTTTATTTCTGGCTCAGATTTTTTTTAATTGCTAAGAGTTTAAACACAATGATCTTGTACACGGTATAAAAGAACTTACATTTAAACAGGCTTACAATTATTTTCACTACATCTTAATAATTTGAATGACACATGCCTTACTCTTTTATGAGCTGCCAGGATAAAAAAAATCCCATCTAGCCCAGCAAAAATTCCCTCTGCATGGCTTCACACCAGTGAACAGGAAAGGAACACTCCATGAACCTCCAGTCTTCACCTAAAGTTTTCCAGTGACTTTCAGGTCTGGAAGTTGTCCTGTTGTCAAGGTGTGAGACAGATATTTTCTGTGCTGCAAATGTTAGAAGAGTTCATACATTTAAACTTGTAAAGGACTTAGAATCATGACATTGCTTTTGAAAGAAATCTGAATCCAGTCAAGTGAGTTCAGGTGTTGCTGAAGGCACAGCAAGTATTTTGGAGAAGATAACTATGGGGATTGTTGTTCAATAAAAATGATGCTATGTAAATTTATTTGTTCATTTCAGGCAGAACTCTCTGTATCAGTCATGGATTTTTTTAGAATTACTTGATTTTTAGACAGATTTCTTCCGTGCTGTAACTTGGACTACACTTAAGGGAAATAGAGCTAAACACAGAAATAGTTGTTTCCATGTCTTCAGCTACATCTTGTAATATTGCCAAAGTTATCAAACTTTGTTATGAAAATATATAACCATTTCTTTATAATTAAGTCTTAGGATACATAAAAGGAAATTTATTATATTGATAATTTATATTTTTTAAAACTTCTCTGGCTCAAGATGTAGTAGCCAGCACTTTACTGTGTGTTACTATGCAGCCCTGCATAGTAACAGTAAAGCAGTCCTTCATGTTTGTATTTTAGAGGAAACGTATCTTTCTGTATCACTGACTTTAGAAAGATGAGGAAAATAAATTTATGTCTCTGCATGCTTGGGATTCACTGTGTTTCCTCATGATAAGTCTGAAGGACACAAATTTCCACCCAGTGATATAAGGAGGATCTTATCTTTCTGCATAGTCCAGCCAGTCTACATGACTTGACTTTTGTTTTTGGGAAAGGGGTTCTGAAAACCTGCCAGAAGTTTTTCCCAGTGATTCCAGCTGGTAAATTGCCATAGGCATGGGAATATCTCAAGACAAAGATGATACAAGCCGCCTTTTCTACCCTTCAGCACCATCACAACCCTTTCAGTGGCCTAAGTGTCTCTCCACCTTACACTGCCATCATCTGACAGAGGATGCAGAGAGACTAAAAATACTGTTAAATAAAAATGTGTTTATGTGACAAGAGAAAGAAAACAGACTCAGAAGAACACTGGAGTGTTCTGATGCCATCACTGCAAGATGGCATAGGACAGCGTGTGCACAGCACAGTGCCTGGCAATAAAAAGAGGAAAATGCTGGGCAAAAAGGAGCCTCTGTTGAGAGTACATGTACATTATTAATATTTGATGCAGGAAGGGAAGGAGAGGAGAAGGATTCAGAATAGATTTTCTTCAGCTGGTGCTATAGTTCTTATGAAATGAAAACCCCACAAACTCAGTAGGAAAGTAGCACGTAAGGAAACTTAAGTGATCAAGTAGATATTAAGTCACAAAATCAAAAGATTTTCCCCTCCAGCTCAAATATTATGAAGAGATATTGCTTTCCAATCCTATCATAGATTTTACCTTTTTTTTTCTGGGATAAATTTGCATTTGTGTCTGACAATCTATCTAGGAAGAGCTAAAGTCCATATACACACAAGAAAGTTCATTAGGAAGTAGATGGTGCTATTTCATTCAATATTCACATTATCAGTCAGATATAGATAACATTTTAATTAATATTTATTTTACATCCTAGAATGAGCTGTTTGCTGTTTAGGAAAATGCAGTTTCTAAAAAACAAGTTACCGAATATTTCTACTTTATCAAACAACTTTGTAGTATGTCAACAGATTGGGTCTACATCCCTCAGGTTTCAGCAAAACCTGTGCTAGATAATGTAAGATGAGAAATAAAAATTGATTTTTTTTTAAATTTATTTAAACTATTGTCACTAATGGTTCAGTCCTTCAGTTTGGATTTTTCCTTCCTGTTTTTTTGTTACTGGTAGGCACAGGACAAACCAACTGACTCAGCAGCCTTGTCAGTGGCTTCATCTTTTTCTTTTTCGTTGCTTTTCTATTTTTGTTCCCTGAGAAATACGTACTTTTATTGACTCGTCTCTTCATTTGCTGACTAGTTTGCCTCCAACAAGTTCCTCCTCTTGAAGTACAGTGCCCTGGCTGCATCCTGTCCCTCATTCTCTCCAAGAGTTCAACAGGTGAAGAGCTGAAGTGTCCAAATGAGAAGGGGATCTCCTTTCTGCCACCAGAGTAACATCCAGTCAGTGGAGTACCCAGAGCACCTGACTTACACTTCTTTTAATTAACCAAATCAAATGGGATGCTTGTTCACTATAACCTTCACCTTTGTTTTATTGCTCAGTTGATTTTTAATACATATTGAACGTTTCCAGCAGTTCTCATAAGTGGTTTGTTGCCCATCACACCTATACAAGGTATCATTCAGCATTGCAGTATTTTTGTCACAATTTTTTGGCCTTATTAATTCACGGACAGCACCAGAAGCCATGGATATCTATTTTCAGTGGAGAAATAATTAAAAGATGCATAATTACAGTTAGAAAATACTCCTAGAAAACTTTACTCTTTTAGCATGTGATGTTTGCTTCTAGTTAACATTCTGAGCAGTCTTCTAGGCTCACCAAAGATTAATATCAAAACAGTTCACCAGTGGAAGAATGCTTCAATTTTTCAGCTGAGCATCTGTTATCTTTGCAATTTAACAAAGATTAAAAACTTTTTCATTAATGCTTTAAACCTAATCATAATCTTGAATATAAATATTATTCAATATTATTTTTATGCATTGAAGTCAGTACAAACCTGATAAAATTCTCACTAAAGGAAAGAACATATGATTAAGTCATATTAAACCTGCTTATTAGATGGATGGGAGGTATTGTAAAGTGTTCATTCATCAAGAAATATTTTCCTTCTGTAGATTTTCTAACGGAAAGGTTTTTGTTCTCACATGTTTATGAACAAACCTCTGAATATACAAGAACAGCTCTTTGAGTGGACACATTTATTCTTCAGTGAGGTACTATTTTATTTATTCTGACAAAAGAAGGAATTTTTTTCTGTATATATGGATTAACATGAACAGCAATAGTTGCCAAAATTCATGCCTATTGAAACATTGATATTTTAAATGAAGAAGTATTAATTTTTTTTTCTTAATGGAGAACTTTTGAAACACTTGGAGTAGAACATGATAAAGGAAAATCCTGACTACCTGTGATCATGTGGTACCTTTTTCAGGAATTCCTCCACCAGCTCCAGCATCATGGCCCTATGATTTGTGTAACTTTCTGCCTATTCAAACACATATTTCCATTACAATTATATGAGAGGGATTCTTGGTATGTTTCTCTGCTGTTAGACAGCTGCTGCCTTTCAGTGTTGGTAAAATAGTTCTACATATAGTTTCCTTTTTTCAAATGAAAGTGCTTTGGGATCTCTCTAGCTGAGAGAAGGAGTAGAAATGCAAATTATCCTTAGCCATATAACTCAGAATTACCTTTGTATTTTATTGTAAATCTGTATCTAGATATATAAAAATCCTGAAAACTGGTGACATTAGACCTGCTCATATAACTGACATGCTTTTGGGGAAAATAAGCAGATAGAACTGCCAGCTGTTGCATGAATGTTGTAATGGAATAAGTGCTAATGCTGAGAAGTATCTCCTTTAATGAAATTTTTAATACAAAAATTTAATTTCATTTATGTGCTTAGGAAAAAAGCCCCAGAAAATTAATTGAGTGAATTTATGTCATAACTCAAGTTCCTTTTTCCGCCCAGTTTTATTAACATAGACATTTGGGTTTGCACCAATACTTGCTCTTTGAATCTGTTTATATAAGTTTCCTCCAAGTAACGACTGTAACAAAATATACCCTGGCAGAACCTTGCAAAATATAAGCTTGTTTAAGTTACTCAGTAAAGACAACATTTCTTCAAAAATGCAGAAAAAGAAACTGTAGCTGCATGTAAATTAATTTTAGAACACTCCTTTGCATAGAGTGAAAGTCTGGCAGGCCAGGAAAAATCCATAAATGTGATTGCAGTGACAGAAAGTAAAACAAGAAAGAGATCTCTGATGTCCAAGGCAGCACATGCATCCCCTGTGCAGAAGTCTCTTCACAGAACTGTCAATGGCTTTGCTCCCCCATCCCCATGACATGGTTGCCTCCATTTCCAAGCTTTTCAAAAGCTTCCAGACAAGATTTGAACAAAACCAAAATGCTGAATGAAAGAGCAAGAATAAAGCACCCATCAAACTTTTACGTAGTCATTTAGCTACAAGCAGCAACAGGGGCTCCAATGGTTAGAGATTCCCCATCTTGCTGCTGCTTTACCAACGTCAGGAAGGATTTATGCCCCATTTGCACACTGCTCAGGACCGTGGCAAGTAGGACTGGTTACTTGCAGGGATTGCTACCAGAACTTCAATATGGGTTAGGAAAAGTGGTTTGCCTAGGTCACCACCTTTTCTGTGGCAGTAATCAAATCATGGCTTCCAGCAGAGACTGGAGTACTCCATGGGAGGTCAATGCTGCAGTGGAAGGCTATTTTGATAAAGATTTAAAGAAAATGTCCTTAACTACAGTACAGATGAAGACCATGGCAGTTTCAGCTTGTGTCTCTCATTGGAAAGCAAGCAAATAGCAGGCACTCTGAGGAGGGACTGCAGGACAGGTGCCAGCAAAGCAAACCCCTCCAGGGCCTGTCCATCTGAAAATGGAGAGAGGATGTAGATGGGTGAAATATATATGTACAAATCTGAATATAAATGCTAGTTTGAATACTTCTCAAGGCATCCTCAGTACCACTGTTGCTCAAGGTTTTTGTTTCACGGCTAAAGATAGCTCTGCTGGTAACATGAGACAAAGTAACGGTGGAATTGTTTTACTCCAAGAGAGGCTGGGTACTAAGGAACCAGCTTTATGTCCTCCCACCACCAGCTCCTTCTATAAGATCCTTTACTGTGAACATTACCTTGTATTTCTTAACATGAGCCTTAATGGGACCTCAGCATCTCTACGGCAGTTCTGTAAATGCAGGACTGCCTCTGGGGTACGGCCAGTGGCATGTATCAGGTGTGCTGCTGATGTAAGTCAAACAAGCCTACGTTTATGCATTTTAAAATACCAGGCTTCTGTTTCCATGACAGAAGTTGAAAGAGACAAAGGGCTGAAGTCTCACAGCTTCAGAGTAAAAAAGATCTTTAGCACGGCAAAAGATTTGCTCGGTTTTTTGCTAGTCCAGTCCCAAGCAAGGCAAGACCCCTCTTCCACCACACTCTCCTTTGCACCAGAATTGCTGTAGCTCCCTCAAGAGACAAGAGTATTTCTGCTGAATTTCCAACTCTTAAGATAATTAGTCCTGCTTGTGGTATGCAAATGAGCTTTATGGGACTGGAATATCATCACAGTGTTCAAAGCAGTGAAAGAACCCCAAGGTATGCTGCACCATTCAGGATCGGAAAAAAAATTGAAATTCTGCTCCTAATTCAAGGGAAAAAAATGGAGAAAACCCCCATAATCTGTAATAAGTGTCTGCTTTTGATTGTGAACATTAGCAGGCAGAGATTAGCACCTTTCCACTCTCTTTCTATAAAAGCTCTTTTATGCAGCCATAAAGTGCAGAAGGGCTGCGGGTAGATCTCTGCCAAAGATCATGCAGTTTAGTGACGGTCTTGGCTGATGAGACACTTCAAGACCTGATCCAGGGCATTGAAGGAACATGGAAAAGGATGCAGAAGCAGCAGGCAGTTACCTAATACTATCAAGTCTCAATAAAAAAATGACAAGCTGAGACATTTTGGCAGGCTTTCTGAATACCTAATAGGACAATGCTTGTGTAAACCGGCCTGGAAGTGAGGTTAAGAGAAATAAATTCACAGCAGAAAAAAACCCCAAACCCACACTTTAGAAGCAGCAAATTATTTCAGTTCAAAGCTCTTCAGATCACATCTGACCATAGACTGACAGAATTAGCCTCACTGATTGTTTCTGCAAGACATGATTCATAAGTCCGATGTCTTATACGTAGCAATTCAGCAAAAACGCTCCCACCCTTGCCAGAACGCATAAATATTTAACTTTCTGGCAGAGCGACCGTGACAGCATTTGTACCTATGGATTTGCTGTAACAGATAAACAAACCCGTACTCCTTCCTCACAGCTACAGAAGCGAAAGGGATTAAAACCCCGGGACGGTCGGGAGGGTTTGGTTTTTCCACGGGACCAAGTTCTCACAGCGGTTTCCTTAAACCACCAGACCCCGCTGATCGCCAAGGCAAATGCGGGGGCATTCCCACGCACCGGGCAGACGTGTCTGTGCACGGGGATGTAGGCGGCGGCGGGAGAGGCGGTGCGGTGCCCTCCTCCTCATCCTCCTCCCGGCGGGATCCGCCGCTTCGACCACCTCCAACGCAGGCGACACCCGTCCTTCTGCCTGAG
>VYXD01009094.1:895959-949945 GCA_013397195.1 Hylia prasina | reverse complement strand
GAGCCAGGCGCGGCCGCGCTGCCCCCGCCCCGGCGGGGTCTCCGGGGGGTCGCCGCCTCCTTCTTCTCCTTAGTTTTTGTTTCCCACCGCCCCCGCTGCCGGGGAGGGCTGAAGGGCCCTTCCGGGATGCCCGAGGCACTCTCCCGGTCCCGTGGCGCCCGGGTGCGGGGCCGGGGTCAGGGGTGAGCCCGGGCGGCTCCGGGGGTGCAGCCCGACCCGGCCCGCGGTGCGTGGACGGTGCTGGCGCTGAACTTTCTCCCCTCCCGCCGCTGTGCAGGAGGAATGAGGAAGGGACGGTGCTGGCCTGCGGGGCTGTGCGTGTGTTGTTTGTGCCTGCTCGCTGAGGTTGGGCCGCGTTTACAAACGTTACGGGTGTTTCAGCATCCCAAAGCTCGTTGTGTGGCTTTTTATCGCTCTTAAAGGCAGCTGCGCCGTGTGTATCGGTAACTTGCAGTCTTGGTTTTTTCATTCCTCACAGCTGCTAATACTCACCACCCATTCTTTTTTGCTGACCTTTTCCCTCCTTCTTGAAACCCAAGTTTCCCATGAAATAGTATGGAAGCTTATCATGTTTGAAGAACATTTAATCTTCTTTCCATTTCAACCTAGTCACCAGCCATTAAGCTTGGTCTCCAAAAACAGGCGGGAGAACTTAGTGACAGTGAATGTAACAACCTGAGAAATTGCGCACTGCTTTAATCTCCAGCAGTATAAAAGAGAGGGTTTTTTTCAGAGTACCTTTAGACTCTTGTTAGTTGCCTTTCATATTAGCTGTCATCTGTATATATTGGCATAATTTCACTAAAACATGGAATGTGGCAATCCTATTGTTTCTGCTTAAAAGAAACAGAAGAGATTGAGTAAGACTCTTACAAGTGAATAAAGAAGTATGTGAACGGAGCCACCTAGAGATACTTGCTGCAGCATTATCAGGCCTCCCTTGCCTACATAGTACATTGCACATTTCCAGATATTTGAAATGCTAATATATTTCCTCTCCTCACATCTCCTTCACAACTTGCTGCACTCCTCCTAGCATCTTAGCACAAATCTTTTATAAAGTAGACTTGATGATTTTTATCAGTGTGCTAAGGGTTTACTTATAGAGGTCTGTGTCAAGAAGCTTGGTAAATATTTTGTTTAAGGTTATACTCTGATTTATCACAGGTCAGATTTAATGGGCTGTAAAGCCCATTTAAGACAGTCTGAGGATTTGTAGGATCAGAAATTGAGGTAATGACACTCTTAGTCCTTGAGTGCTGAAAACATGGATGTATCTGCTTGGCCCAGTGAAGAAGCTGTAGAGAATTCTTGCTTGAATTGACCTCCAAATGAAGCTTAGACTTGCCAGTGTTCTTAGAACATGAGCTGCACATGTGGTAGTTGTAGCTTAGCTGTCCAAAGGCAGAGTAAGAAGTCGGCATTTTCTTTTCATGCAAATCCATGAACTGATGGAGGACTTTGGAGCATGTAATTAATAGCTGTAAGTGTTTTGAGGATCAAAAACTGTTCCGTTGAATTACATATCTGTTCCTCATGTTTTTTTCCTTTCTTTCGCAGAAAGTAACACCCACACTGAGAGTTAGAAAAACTGAAAGAGGCACTGCGCCATTTATAGAAGTTGATCAGTAAAGTTTCTCTGAGCTTTGCAGGTCTAGATTTTATGGGAATAGGGTGTGAAACAAAACGTGCTTTAATACTCAGAAGCTGAGGTATGGGACTGGTTAAGCTGAATGAATTGAGTAGCATCTCTTAAAAAAAAGTGTATGGTGCTTTCTTTCATTTCAGCTCAAATTTTATCAAAAGGAGGGAGTGTGGGCTTCATCACCAATGAGCAGCTTACTCATGAAGTCAAGTACAGAGATGATTGCAGAGGATTTTACTGGGCTGCTGATTGTGTCTGCAAGCACTTATTTCAGGAGATACTGGTATCTATAAAATGTGCTCCTCATGCTGACATTGCACCCCTCTTGCCTTTCCAGTTGAAAAAGGAACTTGTTGATATTAGAACACAATACTCTTGCAACTACAACTTTTTAGGCTATCTCTAAGACTTTGTTTAGAAGTAATTGAAAGGTTTATTGGATTTCAAAGACTACGGGGTCAATTTGCTTGTGTGGAGGAATGACAGAAAATACATGACTGGAGGAAAACTAGCTGTATACACAGGAAAAAGGTGCAGTTTTTTTTTTTTTTAAGTTATTGTTTCTTTTTTTTTTAATATTCCAATAAAACTGAAGCTCTGAAACCTTTGCCCAATGTATCATGTTCTGCCACAGTCCTTTCTTATAGGTGGGGGCTGTTGGAAAAGTAAAAAAGTAAATCCTACATCAGTAAATTGATAACTGTCTTTGTGGTTAATACTATAATTTGTGTGATAGCATCTGTATCAGAAAGTACATCTTGTAAACAGTTGTCAGTTTATGACAGGTAACAGAAGCAGAGATCTACCCTGATCTTCAAGTTCTTCCTTAGCTCATTCTTTTCTAGGCTGTGTAGCAGTAGTGAACTAGAGTCATCTTTCTTCTTTATCTGTGCTTCCACATCCTCTTTCTACTGGGGCATTTGCATTTTATTTTTTTTACTGTATGTGCTCTGCCCTTGGACTACCCCATCTGCTAGCCTGCCCTTCTATGTGCTGTGTTCTCTTTCATTTGTAGGTGTTCTCTGGCTTTCACAAACTTGTTTCATACCCAGCTGCCCCCACACAAATGTCAGCATAAGATTATTCTGAGCACTGCAGATACCCCTGGATAATGGTTTCTATACTCAGCTTCTTGCATGAAATTTCAAGGATTGCTTAATGATGCTGGCTTTTTTCTTCACTCTTAAGGCAAGAATCATGTACTTTTAAAGTATTCTTTCTAAACAGAATAATGCACTGGATGGCTTTTTAAACCCACGAGCTCCTCAGGGCCCTGTATTGAATGTGAGATGCTATTAAGGTTGAATCTGTTATACAGGAGTGAGTAGCAGTTGACCAGTTCTGTTGCTGTGGGGTGATTTCCCATGGGAAGGGGAACATAAATGGTGTCATTACTTCTTCTTGACCTGACACCACGTGTCTGCACATCTGAAATCCAGTGATGAGGACTGACGCAAGGAGAAAAATACTTCCATTAGAAACCATCCCTCCTCCCTCACACAAAGCTGTGTATTTCTTTTAACCATTGGGAGTCTGTTTAGTATCTTTAGTGTTGCACTCTCACTTACACTGGAGGCTATTACTTAGTCAGAGTTTGCAACTAGGTTGTAGGTAGAATGAAGGCCACTCACTCACTGTTGCCAAAACAATCCTGCCTCTGTTTTTCTGAAGGACTCGTGACTTTACAGAAAGAAAAACTTGTTGTAGGTGATGCTGTATTCTTACAGAAAGAATGCAAGGGGAGAGCATTGACATTTAGGCAGCAGTGATGGTGCCTGCTAGTTAATACATAGATGGCTCTCAGATAAAGCCAAAAAGCCAAATCTTTCTTAACTCTAAGGCATGATGGCTGACATTTCTAAAAACTGAGTCTTTGGTTTTTAATTAGGTGCATCTTATGAAAGCTTAAAGGGCAGGTATGAAAGATGGCTATTCAGTGGGACTGTTTGGAGTGGCAGGAATTAATGTCTCTTAATGCTGTTGAAAATGGTATTTTCTTATAAATTGTGGGAGGGCAGGAGGAGAATGAACATTTGTAGAGTGTTCTTGGCTTTCTGTAGTCTTAAGTGGGATAAAAGAAGAAGCAAATGGTAAGCTTCTTCCACTATAAAAATCCTCATCCTGCAAAGCAGATCTAAGATACCTTACATTTTCTATGATGTGAATCCACAGCAGCCAATATGTTGTCTGGTATAAATACTTCTTCCTAAAAATCTTCTTGCTCTGATAAGATTCCTCTAAATTCCTCTGCTGCTGTGAACACCATTACAAAGACTTGTGTGATGTATTAAAAAGTATGAAATGTTTAAGGATTAAATTAATCAAGACCTCAAATATACCTCTTCAAATCTGTGAATTATTATCAGATGAATGGCTTTTGCATTATTTCTTTGCCTTCCTTTTTGGTGTATCTGTTTTAATAATTGTTTTGGCTGCTATGGAAACACTTCAGGATAGGAATAGTAAATGTTCTTCAATACTGTTTTTTAATCTCTGATCTGCTATTTGTTGTATTCTTTTCTTATGGGGTAACATGAACATAGCAAAAATTGCTGTCTGGCCTCTATGCTTACATCAAATATAAATGTTAAATTAACTCTTGAGTGGCCATCTCGGTTTTATTGATTAGTGTATTTGACTTGATAAAGTTATAAATATCGGGGGGAAGTGCAACTCATTTGTTCATTCTTTGATATCGCACATGACATGAAATAATGTTTCATGAATATTAACTCTAGAGAAATGCATGTGGACACTTGGATTCAGGTCATGCTCTGGAGTTTCCTAACTAAGGAGTTACACACACATATACCCCCCTCCAACAGATACATTACATCACAGGGGTAATGGGATTTTAAATAAATTCTTTAAAGCTTTTATCAGTTGTAAAATTGGTAATAGCCTTCTTTATGGAGAAGTTACCTTTGAACAACATAAAATTAGAATACTAGCTAAAAAATGCTAAAAGCAGATTTGCAACACTGGAAAGGGAAAGGCCTCTCACGTTTATGAATTCTTGTGAGCACCAGCACCAGTAATTTCCTTAATAAACTGATCAGGCTCTGTTGGTAAAAGAGGTTGGATATTTTTGCTTCTTCACTTCATGTTGAAATGCCTTTTGAGTACCTTACGGGTCTGATTAAGCAGCTGCAGCTAGAACTCAATGTGTTGTCTGCTGGTAATAACCTTTAATTATGTTATCCCTGTTCCATATGCCTTGATGCATTGCTGCAGCGTGTACTGAAGGTGTGTGAAAGGCATTCCTAGTACAATCACATACAGAATCAGGAACATACACAGCTCCAGAGCGAGAGAAATGAGATGGGGTGTGCATACGTGACTGCAGCCGTGCTTCAGAAATGCATGATGTTAGGCTCTTGAGAGAGAAGAGGGAATTTTTGGCCCTTGATGTGCTTGCCCTAGTAAATCTACAGCAGATAAAAGAAACATAGTAGAAAAGGGAGTACATGGTATAAAAAGGAGACAAAAAGGAGAAAAAAGCCAGCATTTTGTTTTGGCAAAAGAGAAATTCTGCTTGTGAGTTCCATTAGTTATTAATGAAAACCAATACAATTTTTCAGTGTAATACAAATAGAGAGGATAACAGGAGTGCTGCTGCAAGGAGTTGACAACCAGGAAGGGGGAGAAAGTGAGTGATGAGAGCAGTGTAATGCAAAAGCAAGAGCACCTGATACTAATTCTCTGTTAGTGAGAGCTTATGTGTTTGGAGTGATGGAGGGAAGGTGGTTGTATGCATTCCTTCAGAAGCCTTTTTGCAGTGGACTAGAAGACAGCTGTGCTTAGGAGAGTAACCATGTGAAATGTCACTGTGGCTGTCATTTATTAGCACAAAAATGCATTGGGCTTACCTATCCAATAGCAAACCTTGGAGAAACTTTGAAGACCACAGTGGATTTGAGGAGAGAGAGTCTGTAAGAAAGAAACTTACAGAACAGTTTGACAATACAGGAACTTTTTTGTCAACAGGGTACATTGAATATGTTTTGGGGTTTTGTTCCAGTGGTTCTGTTCTAGCCTGTAGTGCTGGGTGGCAAGCCTGTAGCTTCAGTAGGAGTACTGAAAAGGAACATCTGGCTATGTAAAAAGTTCATATGAGGCAAGAAATAGGAGCAAAGAGACTTTGGAAGTGCCGTACATGTGTAAAAGCAAGCAGAGGACTTGTTTAGTTTGGATTGCAGAGGATGGTACAGGAAGAAAAAAGGTGAGGAGACTATACATAACTGTAAAACTATATATAAAATAAGGGATGTATTGTTCATCTGTTTCTTTTCTGAAACAGGAAGGGAAGAGCTATCTCTCTACTCCTCCTTCTCTGCACGTGCTTTGTCTTCATGCACTTCCTTGTGCTCCTATTTGTAGTGCCTCTGTAAATACTTTTTTATGTAACTTTCTCTGGGAGGCTGGCCTTGTTTAGTGTCTCACCTTCTACAAGCTGAAGTCCATTTTGCAGTTCGGGGCTTCTGTTGTTAAATTCCCAACCATTTTCCCAACCCTTTCAACTCTCCCTTTTCATTTGCAGTCTTCTCCTTGAGCAATTATCTATACTTTTTCTGTGTGGATGTCATCTGTATTACTAGCATGATACCTAATGAATTTTCTTTTTAATAAGAGCAGATTTCTTTTAGTTTTGTGCATTTTCCTTTACTTGACTCTGTTTTTCCTGTCTGCAAAAGTAGTTTTATTTTCCTCCCAGGAGCAGCTAGCCACACAAGCTGTGAGGGATATCTTATGGAAAGCACTTAAAAGAGCATTAGAGGTCTGCTTCCTTCTGGTTTGGGGCTTGAGCATAGTTCTCTGTACTACTCCCTCTTACTAGTTTAGAAAATTTCTGTGGTTTTCTGCAGTTGTCAGAAATTTGAAACGCTCCTCAGTTCTGTTCCTTCCCCGGGAAAATTCAATTTCCCTGCTGCGGCCATGAGGCTGTGGCTGGCTTGGCAGCTCATTCAGCCAGCTTGACTCACTGAAGTGCCCTGTCTGCCAGGGCACAAATGGTGCAGGTTGAGGACAGCTTCTTGTGAACACCTGTAGAGCTGACATTAGGGAAACACTGGTAGCTGTCGGTGAAATAATTAATTCAAAGGTTAAACCTCTGTACTTTAAAAGTGTATGGTTTCGCATGGGACAACAAAAATGGACCTGAAAACTCAAATGATGTGGACAGGAGGTGGAGAGAAGAAGGGAGAGCATACACATCATTGAGTTTGTAGGTTTTTTACAAAGTAAATAAAAGGATAAGGATAAGTACAAATGTATTTTTTTTTGCTAGAAGGATGAACTCAACAGCTGCTAGCAGTATGTACAGTGTTTTGGGGTTAAATACTTGAGAAATGGGGGAGGTTTAGTACTTGTTTTCCAATGTAGACTGTGGTAAATGTTCTTTTATTTTTTCTGCATTAGAAATAAAAGGGTTGGAGGGTAATGAAGTGTTTAGAGTGACCATCTGCTCTTCATTTGACTTACTATTTCCATTTATTTCTGTGCATCAATTTAAATGTGTCCTGGACCATTAGCTATATTGTGATGAGATTATTTTGAAATATTTGTTGAAGCTACAGACTCAGACTCCGGCTGTGAAGCATGAAAAATATTAAGAGTTAATTTATGTTGGCTGTTTGGTTTTGATCTGTACAGATTCAGATTGTTTCCCTTCCTTGTTGTTATGGAACCACAGATAGTTTATCCAAACAAATACCAAATGCTGTCTTTTTTTTTCCCCTTCCCTTTTTTTTTTTTCTTTACGTATGCTAACAAACACATTGAATTTTTTCTGTATTTCATTGTCTTAATACATGTGGTACAGTTTGTATGATAAAAGACTGGAAATACTAATAGAAGAACCAGTTTAATGTTTGTGAAATATTGCAAATAACTCTACAAAAATACATGGAGAATGTTGTTACTTTCTTTTGAAGAACTTCACTTTATATGAACATAGTGGTATTAAATATACAGTTAAAAAGCAGTGTTACCATTTATGAACTGTGACCCGTAATTAAATTATTCTAGACTGTAATATTATTTTGAAGGATAACTTACGAGGATTAATTCCTTTGTGGATGTTTGAAAATAATGCTTTTCTCAGTAGTTCTTTGTAGCACTAGTAATTGTGTTACAATGTATTATTTGCATTGGTGTGTTATGTGTATATATATCTCTGAAATAAATGTAGGCTTGAGAGGATTTTTGTAATGTAGCAGTCTTGACTGGGAAAACACCTGTTTCTTTTTTGTCCTCAGCTGAGACAAGGATACTGCTTCCTATTTTTAAGTTTAAAGTTTTCTGTTGTGAGATCTTGTAGGTTATGTATTGTATGATAAACAATTTCAATTTTCTTTGTTAAGCTTTAAAATTATCCCAGGTTCTGAACAAATTCTCACTTTAATTTTGATAAATAATATTAACAGGCTAACTGCATCACATCTCTCTTGTTGGTATGAGGTCCAAATGTTACCTGCTTTAACTGTACAAGTGAATACTTTCCAAATTTTCTGAGAAAAGAAGCAGTCCTATGAAACTCTTTTTCTTCTCCCTTGTTTCCATCCTGAATTGGTCAAAGCTGCTTTTTGTCATTTAAACAAATCTCTTTCATACCTTGTTAGCAGTTCCTGGATCTTCGATATTGGTATGATTTTAAATTAAAAGCTTACATTTATGTAAAAAGACCAAACTCAAGAACTTCCATTTTCATAAGCAGGTCTGAACACACCAGTGTTCAGTGCAATCATTGTGTTGCAATAAAGATCACTATTCAGTAGAGATGCTGATCCTCAGTGTGGAGGTTTTATATTCAAGCTACTTACTGAGTAGAAATTCTTCCTGAATAATGAACCTTCCATGAGTGCTTTGCTTTGAGAGATGATGAATGATGAGTCTGTTATCTCTTTGAATTAAGCAAATAAGTGAAGAGCAGTGGCATTCTTCAAAGTAGGTCGTATCGCTAGGAAGGGCAGTACCCTGCAAGTGTCAAGTCCAGTGGGCAGCATCCACTTTTCTCTCATTTTTGGTCTTTGGATACTGATGTAAATTGATGTGAATTCAGACATCCTGCTGTAGCTGTGTGGAGGAAGGAGCTGGTTTAATAGTGTAACAATATAACTTTGTTGTGCAAAAGGACTTAATTTCTTTTCCTCCCTCTTCCTGCTGTTTCATGTTACTGGGTTTGATTTAGTTTCTTCCCCTGCTGTTCAGCCATGGAGAGAGGGTGGCAGGAAATGTTCTTCTTTGTGGCTGGCATCCCTTTTCACTGAGGAGGAGCATTTCCAGCCTTACTCTGACTGTCTCAAGTCTGCCCACGAGTCTCATATGCCAAGGCCACGCTGTGAGCTGGGAACACCCAGCTGCAGGGCGGCTCCACACGTGCCCAGCATCTCTCTGGCACTATTAATTCTGCATGCAGCTCTCAGCAGCACATTGGAGTTTGTTCTCGACTTACAGTTAATTAGGAGATGTTAATTTTGATGGGTTTTCATTTTAATGGAGAAGTTGCTTACTAAGACAGCAGAGACCTTTTACAGAGGCCAGTGAAGCCATTAAATGTTGACTGTAGTGCTTTTCCCTTTCTCCTTTAAGCTGACTGCTTAAGCTGTTATCAGCCTGTATGTATGCTCTGTCTCCCTTCATTCTCTTCTTCTCATACAGTCATATTTCACATTTGGCTTTTCTCTGTTCAATGAACTGTTCCAAAACTTATAAAATCAAACCACTTGTTTTTAGGTGTGAAAATTGGTGAGCGTTTGAGGCATCAAAACTCAAACTCTTGCAAACAGCAGACACTTGGAGAGAAATTTTCTTTTAATTAAAGGAGTTTAGTTCATGAAAGTGTATAATATATTTTGGGAGGTCAATCTATGAGGAGATAATCTCAACAACAAATATTTTATACGTTATTCTTAAACTTAGAATGGAAAGCAAGATGAAATTATTTACCC
This sequence comes from Hylia prasina, assembly GCA_013397195.1. Taxonomy (NCBI): domain Eukaryota; kingdom Metazoa; phylum Chordata; class Aves; order Passeriformes; family Sylviidae; genus Hylia; species Hylia prasina. The sequence goes on along the minus strand of VYXD01009094.1, from coordinate 940,351 downwards.
ACTGCCTTCATCTTTTCCCTTGAATTCTCTGAGCCATCCCTTCTTTTGCTGATATTACTTACAATTGGTTTTTTTTTTTTCCTGTGTAACATGTTGATGCATTATATGCATTGAAATTTATTGTGTAGTAAAACTTTCCTGATGTGTAATTTCTGGCTTTAGAAAATTAAGATGTTTACTTTAAAGATGGAAAAAATGAGGAAGGAGTTGGAGCATTTGTCTGTATATTAGCAAAAAAATAGGTCTAAGTTGATGACTGCATTTCTCAGAAGGGAGTGGGAATAGAAAAATTCAGTGCTGTGAAACAAAAACAAGTGGGTTTTGTTTGCTCCTATTGATATTTGCCAGCAGATATTCTCATTTTACAGTTCATGTGCTTGGATTTTGATGTATTTTCACATTAAACACCCAGCATATTTTGATCTCTGATTTGATCATTTTTGTACAAAAAAAAAAGTTCATCTGTTTCAGCAAACATTTTGCTTTAACAACATTGTTATGGTCAGGAAAGCATAAGATTTTATACCCCTACATGTTATTATATTAGCTGCTGAGAGTATGGTTTCTTCTTGAAGAATTTCGTCTCACTTTGACAGAGCAAAACAGATCATCTGATAGCATTTCCAGTATGATCAGAATCTTGAAAAATTGTCAAACAAAGCAGAAAGATATGCTCTTTCCTGAATAGAAAATATACTGTTCATCCAATTCTGTTTCAAAAAGCAGATTTTTCCCTGTAAAAGCTGCCAGTTTCTCAGCATTTGTGTAATGCCAGGAGGGGAGAACTTTCCCAGCTGTTTCAGTAAGCTGCATGCTGGAAGCTTTCTAGGAAGAGAAAATAGTCTGAAGAACCTCTGTGTGACACCTCTGTATGAGTTTGCTGTGACTTTCAGGAGCTGTTGAGAGTGGAAAAGCTGCAGTGCAAGTGCTGGCTTGAAGGATAGCCTTCAAAATGAGCTTTGGTTCTTTTGTATTCTGTAAGGCACCTTACTGTTTACTGAAATCAAAATTTACTTCTTAATTCAAGGCAGATAGAGCTTTTACATAATACCAAAATCTTCAGTAAGGTGTTTGGAAAAGTTTCTTGCAAGCTACAGGGCAAACAATGGGCTAGGTTGTGAGAGAGATAGGGAAACATTTAAAGAATATGAATTCTTCTTTATTGCATATGCACTAACCTCATTAACAAGATAAGGCTGTCAAGACTGGGCCAGCATTAAATGACTTGTGGGAGCCAGCAAATATAGATCCTGTGAAAAGCCTCAGGCCTAAGGAGCTCTCCCTACAGGCAGCAGCTCTCTGAGCACCACTGCCTGCTTTCCTTGCACAAGTTTTGGATTAGACTCCAAGACCCTGTATATGGGAAGGAAGCTTTTCTCCCAGTTTTCCTTTTGAGTCTTAGAAACTACATTTTTTTTTGTACTGGTTTCTTAAATGGTGCAGTTGTCTGACTGCATTGCAGAGCTGATACAGGTGAGGTGGAGGACGAAGTTCTTTCATTTCTGTTGTCTTCTGCATGATGTGAAAGTGCCCACTGAAAACAGCAGATATTTGAGTGGCCCTGTGCAATCCAACTCCAGTTTGTGGTGCTGAAAAAATGTCTTTGAAAGCAAAACATGAATTCAGTGCCATTCTGGAGGGACAAAATGTGAATACTTCCTCTGCTTCCGAGACTGTTGTCTGCTTTGCTTGGAAAGTAACTTCCATGAAATACCAAACTTGGTTAATCTCTGCCTCTGCACAGATGGTAGTGAAAGCTCCCTGAGAGGTGGACCAGGGTGTGGGAGGCTGGATGTAGGGCTGATGTTCTAGGAGATTCAGAGAGACCTTACTGCTCCACAGCTGCCTGAAAGGAGGGTGTAGACAGGTGGGGGTCAGTCTCTTCTTCCAGATAACAAGCAATAGGACAAGAGGAAATGGCCTCAGGTTGTGCTAGGAGATGTTTAGATTTGATGTTAGGAAACCTTTCTTTGCTGAAAGGATTGTCAAGCATTGTAATGGGCAGCCTGGGGGGGTCGTGGAATCACCATCCCAGGAAGTGTTCAAAAAATGTGTAGATGTGATGCTTAGATACGTGTTCTAGTGGTGGACCTGGCAATGCAGGTTACTGTTTGGACTTGATCTCAGAGGTCTTTTCCAACCTTAATGACTCTGTTGTCCTACAATGAAAATATATGCTTTGGAGTAAACTTCTGTTTCTGTCTTGTACATGGACATAACCTGCAGTACTAATAAACTTGGGGTGGTTTTACTGCTAAAGGATGGGTTATAAAAACAGAAATGGAACCACAGACAAGCCTGCAGCTTTGGTTTCACATATAAATGAATTTATGGTGTTACTTAAAGTGCCTTTTGTATCTCAAAAGCCATTGTGAAGGCTGCTGGTTCCTGGTGGCAGTAAGAAATGGAATTTATGTTTGAGGTAGCTAGGATTTATGATGCGCATTTTCCTTTTGTGCTGGAATAGGGAGGGAGACTGTTCTTAAGGCCTGACTAAAAGAATACAACAGAATACTAACAGAACTCCTTGTTTTTACAAATAATTTTTTTTCAAAGGGAATTATTAGAATCAAATATATGCAAAAAAATCATTGATTGTTGTTACCTGCTTTTACTTCCACCCTTCTCACCCCAAAAACCTGTCTACTTCACCACCACTTCTGACCAAGCTACCACATTTGCTAAGAAAATTTATTTTGTGTTAGTGATTAGCAGATGTTCCAGCTGTCTCTGTTCCCATTTTTTCTTCCTTTTAACATCTTTTGTTAAGGCTGCTAGGATGATGTTAAATGGAAGTCAACTGACAATTCTCCTAGACATCATTTCTTCTGTCACTCTTTATATTGGAGACAGTCATGTGGATGGCTTGTAAATAAATAGGATCTGAACTGTAGATTTGTTTTGGGTCAGAAAGGGTCATTGTGAACACTTAATCTGTTCCCCTTCCCTAATTGGTTTCTAGAATTTCTTCCAAGAATGTATTTTGGTCCTGGCACTTTTTTACCACCAGTGTTCTCCTTGGATCTCATTAGCTTATCTGTCTTTGAGTCTTTAAAGAGAAGCAGTTGCTTATTCATGTTGTATCATGTTGGACTTGTCAGTATAATAATTGGTCTTTTATTGTATCTGATATTTTTATGGTCGCTGTTATCCCCTGTCTTGGTACTTGAGCAGGCAGGCAACAAAAAGTCATGGAACTATGGAGAAAAATTTCTCCACATGCAGGTATGTGAAATTCATACATGTGCCACCTCTTAGTCTTGTCTGTGTCTAAGTAGATAAAAACAAAATTTATTTACAGATGCTTTTCAGGCTCAGAAATATTGTTTATAGCTTTTTTTCTGACTTTGTGAATAATGTGCAGACATTTCAGCCGAGCACAGCAATGCCGTGTTATAATGGTTTGCTGAATGTTACATGAAATGGCATTGCTTCTTACCTAATGTTCCCTTGTTTGTTTTCTTGGCTGTAACGTTACACTGAGAGGTCACAGTCCATTGTTTTTCTGTTGTTATACCAAGGTTCTGGCAGTGCTGCTGAAAGTCAGGGCGCTGTCTTTGACCTAGTGAGTGTGAGTGAAACTCATGTTCCCCTCTGTGTGACCTGTGATTTCACTGAATTCAGCTACAATGTGTTGATGCAGTCCCTAGGATTGCAAATCAGTATGTATAACCAACAAGACCCATCATCTCCTGCTACTGTGCCAGTTTTGTTCAGCAGGAGTAATTTTATTAGTTCCCTCCTAGGGAAAACTGGTGAGTGACTGTGAGCAGAACACTTCAGGGTTGCACTGACAGTGCTTCTTGCTGGCTGCTTTCCTCCTTTCCCTTCGTGATTAATTTTTTTAAAAAATCTGCCTCTTGTGAACTACACACATCTATTTTAGGAATGCTTATGCTTGCTTCTGTCAGACTCATCAGCTGTATTTTGAGACTATGGGTGCTTTGTGGTCAGTTTAATTTGAAACAGTTCTTGGCTTCTCATCCCATCATGGTGCTGTAGACAGACACTTGCCCTTTTCAGCTGTTTGTGGGGCTGTGCTGAAAGCCAGGTCAGGGATCAGACCCAGGGATGTTTCATTGTGGGGGAAAAAAAAAAAAAAAGGCATTTGCAGCACTGAATGTCACAAATTTGTTAGAAGTATGGCCTAAGTAAAGGGCCAAGCAGTAGACAGAGGGCACAGGAGCTCTTTAAAGTGAAAGTTCTGCAACAGCCTGTGTTGCTGAGTTGGGCCAAGAGGCTCTAAGTAATCACTTTAGGACGGACGGATTCATGTACTTGGTGCTCTCATAACTTGGTCATGTGAGTGCTTCTGGTCTGCCCCACCAAAGTGAGACAGGTTAGTGTGAAGTGGAGAAGAAATAAGTGCTTGGTGCTGCAGTCATGTTGTTCAGTGGCAGAAACTGTGGCAAATAGCTCAAGCTAGATCTGCAAGAGCTCATCTGCTTCAAAGTCAGAGATCTTGCAGAAATTTATCTAAGGTTTCCGATTGCTGTAATCAAATAACAGTGTAGTTTTATGGAGGAAGAAGTTAAACTTGTTTTATGAGACAGTTTTGTTGAGATCATGATGATCTGTTATCTAATCCATTGCTGACTGGACCCAGCTGTCTCTAGTTTTTATTTTCAGGGAGCTAGAGTTGATAAGAATAACAAAGCTGATACTGAAAGGCACTAGGAATTTTAGAGAAAAATTACCTTTATCTAGACTTCACCAGTGGAGTTTCAAATGGAAACAGGACTGAAAAGGTGGTCTTAGGGTCCTTACTTGATCTGGATATCCTGTGATGGTGTGCATCCCTTATCCCTTTAGGGCTGGCTGCAGGTGAGGTGGAAGGAAACTATGCTGTTCAGGGAAAATCACTGTTGCATTGAGCAGAGCCTGGATTCCAAATGTATCAGGGATCCATAAAATTCAAGTGGTCTGAGTTTAATTGTATCTCTCTATCTGTAGATATTCCAGAAATGGGTCTTGCTACTACAAATTCAGTAATTCTTAATTGTTAATAAATGTCAATTAAATTTTATCTTTCCATTTCTAATACCTCAATTATTTTTAGTTTAGTCTCTCACTTGGAAAGTAGACTATGGATAAATTTGACTTCATGTTACATTTTCCAAATTAACCTTTTAAGGTTTACTATTAAATTACTGCCTTTATGGAAGGAAGCTTTGTTTAAGAGCATGATCTAAATCAATGCTTTTTAAGAAGCAGGTGGAAGATTATTTGTCTTGAAAAAACAAATGGATAGCTCTGAATCATGCTGAAACTGTTCCAATGGAAAATATGCTTTTACTTCCAAGTACACAAGTTACATTAGAACGACAGGTTTCTACTACAATGACAACTATGTTAAACATTTGAATAAACATTTTTTTTGAAGGGAAAACCACAGAAAAAAAGTTTTGCTTCAGGATTTTTCTTATGACTAAGTAGTTGTCTTCTTTTGATGGCTTGTGGGATAAATCCTGTTTTCAAAATGCTAAAGAAAACAGAGTTCCCAAGCCATCTGGTGCTTCTTTGTGTACATGCATGCCTGCATCCATTTACAGTCAGGGCTGTTGTGCTGCAGCTTCAGGGTGAGGGATATCAACTTGAATCTGGGAAACTTAAAGGATGATGCTGACCAGAGCTGGGAAGTGTTGATTTTAGTGTTCATGGGTGAAACTTTCCAATTTAGTATCAGATTTTAAAAAATATTATTTGTTTATTTTAAAGTGCAGGCATTTGCTACTCCTCTTGTGATACTCCTAAAGCATCTTTGGAGGTGTTATACTGTCTGGGTAGTAAGGGGACAATGTCTGTTATCCCCATCTGGGCAGGAGACTTGAGGCTCTGATAAACTGCTGCAGAAAAGATTACTGGAGATTGCCTAAGATGTTCTTTATTGCCTTTAGCTGTCTGGCTCTGTGACTAAACTGACAGAAGGGTTTGCTGAATAACCAGATATGAGTTTAAACCATGAGAGACACTGAGTTGCAGTGGCTGAGGTAAAGGTTTGTGTGTGTGGTGTTGTGCAGGAAATGCTGATCTCTAGCAGAGTCACGGGAGTATGTGGGTTTGGTAGAGTACCAGTGTATTCAACAGCTTCAGTAAGGTTGCCCTGTGAGGCTTCTTGGTACCATTCTGGATTGCTCTTTCTGCAACCACAGTATTCCTCTGTACACATGTTTGTCTGGAAAGCCCGTGCAAACTCTTGCCATTGTGTTCTGGGAGTAAATGTTTGAGTTCTATACTGGCCAAAAGAGGATCTGAAACACTGTTGAGGAGAGAAATTAGATTGTTGAAGTCTGGATACTTAAGACATATTCTTTAAATGCAAAGACTATGTGAGACTGAGGAAACAGTTTAGCTGTAGTGCCTCTTTATCTGGACTTTGTTCTAGAAGCAGAATTTCACCTTACACAAATACTGGGAGCTGACTAAAGGGATTGCAGTGTTACAGTACAAAGTTCTTTTTGCTTGACATTCTTTATTGAATTGAGGTGACTGCCTTGTGATAACCTTCAGGGGTAGAGGATATGAGCTTTACTTGTGGAACACCCAGTAAGCCTAAATTAAAAGCACTTCTTTTTGCATGATACTGGCAGTGTAGAATTTGGTTAAGAACAGTGATAAAGCATAGACAAAGGTGATAAATTGCTGAAATACAGATCTGTCTGTGCTACAACTAATCTAGACAGATTATAGGTGTCATAATTATTTATTAGCGACTTTTTACACACTTGAAATCACAGATAAACAAATATTTGTCATGAACTTTTCAAATTGCTGGATTAAATTTGTTTTGAAGTTCCCCCAGCCCAGGTACTTCTACAGAGTGGAAGAGGGAAGTTGGGGAGGCAGTTTCAAATTTATGAAGTTAAGACCTCTGATTTCTTTGAGACTGTTGTTAAACGTGTCTGTTGATTCTGAGAGGGAGAGAGAACCAATTTGCCCGTTGAAAAAGTATCAGAATAGAACTTGAGACTTTGAACCTGTTGCCTTTTAGACTTCTTTTCTTATATAAGTTTATGATTTGTCTAAACACACAAATTACTAGTTCACTGTCAGCTTAAATCAAAACCAGCTAAGTTTAAATGTGATGCTCTTATGTTGTGCATCATCTAAAATGCTCTAATACACTTTCTTTGCAGATTTGCCAGTCACAATGAAATAGGTGTGTGCTTGTAAATTGGCAGACTTGGGTTAAATTGTTTTCACTCTTAACTGCTAGATTTATGTTTTTCTTACTGTTGTCTCTAGTTTGGTTTTTTTTTTTCCCCACATGTTCCTGATCAGTACTTAAAAAATGTGGATGTTCTACTCTTTCGATATGTAAGAATGTGCCTGGAGATCACTGCAGCTTTCTCCCAACTTCATGTTGCTGATACCAAGAGCATCTATTTTACCATGATAATCCTTTCCCATCTGACTCAACTGCCATGGCCAAAGTATCAAAGATTGTACATGAATGTGGCTGGTGCTGTAGCTGAATTTTGGTGTTATTATGCCTTTAACTGAAATAACCTGTCTCACCCAATTATCGTCCTTCTCAGGCCATTTCTGTGCACTTTGTTTCACCCTCTGAATCTGAAATACTCTGTTGTGGTGTGCCAGGCTCATATTGTTTCCAGCCTGGGGGACAGCATGTATACTTGGATAAGTGCTATGGGTCACGAGTTAGTCAAGAGGTAATTATCTTCTCACATCTGCAGGAGCCTTCTCTTTTCTCGTGATGTTTTGTTTTGAACTTTGTCTTTTGTTAGAAATTTTTCAAGGCTAGAAGTTGTTTGTTATGATATGGAGTATGGTTTTGGTACCTGATGAGAGTGTATTGAAGTCTTTACCGCTGGCATCTTAACTTTATCTAGATTTTGAGGAGTCTGTCTCCTTCAAAAAGTAAAGCAGTGGTGGAAATCTCATTTCTTTGGAAGGTATACCTGGTGGCGATCATCTGTAAAAGTGTCTCTAAAGAATGAGGCGGGAGAGTGATCCTGCCAACCTCAGACTGCTAATGTAATTTTAGACAATAAGCGAAGTAGGACTACTGTATTTGTTTTGATTAGGTGAGGAGTAATGTTGTAAACTGGCTTTTATGGGGACTTTGCAAAGGAAGTGTTCCTCAGACAGTCAAGTAGGGACCTTTATGATACTCTGGAGTTTGCTGCTTCAGTGGGCAGAATTTCTTTAACCTGTGGGAAAAGATTTGACAAGTTGTTCTGCATAGGCCTTCTAGTGAGTAAGACCATATCTTGTAGCTCAATAAAAAAAATCACAGTCAAAAGATGGGTTAAACTGGTTTTTATAACCTTAGTGATATTTGGATTTAGTTAAATGGAATGTTAAGCATTAACACATGAAAAGATTATTGGCAAAATATTGAATTTAGAGACTGAAGAGCTCATAGCAGTCCATTCAACGTGCATTTTTCTAAACAATGATGAACTCATATTTTTGTGTTAAAGGAGAAATTGCATTAACTACTGCAAGCCTGTGTGATTTATCATAATTTGTTTATAATAGGAAGAAAGTAAAAACCCATGCAACTCAGCATAATCATTATTCTTTTTGATGTGCTGAATTTGCATGCTCACATAAGTTTTGACAAAAATAATGTGTCTTCAGTTTGCTGCACATTTTTAAGGAAAAAAAAATAACCAGAGATTGCCAAGCACAGGGTTTTCCCCACCTTTAATAATTTGAAAGTGTTTGCTAACTTGCATAGAAACAGGTGTAAATATGAGATAATATGAATTGAGAAAGGGCTGGAGCGTTTTTACACCAATACACTTGGTATATTTGAATAAAATCTACTGCATTCCTCAATGATCTTAAGCTCATAGAAAGCAGTAACTTGGTGATTTTGCTTTAATAATGCTAAAGTGCACCTGGTTGTTCAAGCAAACTTCATTGTTGTATGCTTCATTGTGTATGCTTTGTGACTCTAATGATCATTGTTTTGAGTAACCATGACTCACCTGGGGATGGGCTATGGTGACAAACCAAACTCATGACACTTAAGAATTTTTGGGTTTTGCTTCCTGAAGCTGTTGTGCTCTTCACATGAATTTTTGATGATTCTTGCCTGACTTCCCATCTTAATTGTATGTTGGTTCACTCTGCACTTGCTTTGGGCAAAGGAAACTCAAAGTACAACTCTGGGACCCAAATATCTAGCGAGTGATAAAGCCTTATAAATCAGTAGATAAATTAACTGGCAACAGTACTTGGCACAGTGTTGGGAAAACTGCCAACTTGATGTAAAAGCAAACCTGAACTCGGCAAGATAAATAATGAGCTTATCAAGAAAATAAAAAAATACCTGTTGCTTTTGTTCTTCCAGCATTGAGGACATGCTTGTTTAGTTTGGGGAGAGAAATGGAGGAAGAAGGAAGAGGTTTGTGGGTAAAATCAGACTTGTATTCCTGAAGAAAATGATTCTTTGATAAAATAAGGGAAAACTTTTATGTTATCATTAGGATAATAATCTTCTGTGGTCAAGTAGTAGTCAAATGATTTCTGGTTATTACAGAGTTTCTGTCGTAGAGAGCCAAAGAATCTTTTCTTTGTATAAATTAGGTTGAACTGTCATGCTTGCATTTTCTAGTGTTGGATTTTTTTTTTCCCTTAACATTTTTATGCTGACATAGTTTTTAAAATCAGGGTTAACATAAGGTTTCTGGAAACTTATGAGACTAAAACCTCTGCTGTGGAAGGTGTGGTGTAAAGGTTGAGAACCTTGTGTTAATTTAAAAAGTCACATAAATAAAAAAGCAGTAGAATTGAGAGGAGGGGCAAAGGCACTAAGAATGTGACTTTGTTGCTGGCTGTGTCATATGCACACCTTGAGCTGCTCCAGATCACAAGCTCTCTTTGTTCATAGTCATCACCTCTACATGTCTGCTAGTGTCACAGAAAGGAGTAGGACTCCTGCTTCCTGACTAAACACACTGAACGTGCATGCATTTTGCTAATAATAAATGTGGGCAATGTACACATCTGTAACATATTCCAATCCTAATTCTTCTTGCTTCCTCCCTCCTGTGCTTAACGTTATTTATAGTAATAAATGTTTTACAAGCCCTTTGTGCAATTTCAAGGTCTAGCAAAGATAAAGTACAGATTATGATGTTACTTTGTTGAGAAACTGAGGTGACTGTGTCATCTTTCTTCTGAAATTAAAAATTCTGGCAGCCCAAAATGAGCAAGAAGTATTCAGTAGGGTGCAGTATCTGAAAAAGATCATTACTTAAAAAATACGGTTCTCCTAGAGTAATTTGGAAAAGTAGAGGAGCTTATCCAGCAAACACCAATCACTAAATGCTGTTATTTATGTTGTCCATTTAGCATGGGTGCCAATTTTCAGATAATGGAAGTTGATGGGAATAGATTCAGGTCAACAGAGTTGGTATTATTCCTGATGTTTAAGGGATTATGTTCTTTTAGTTCATGTTATTAGATGCTTTTTTTGCCAGAAAAATGCATGAAAGATGAAATGAATCAACAGTATGAACTCTGTTCAGTAGCTAAAACACCCTTGGCCACAATATTTATGCATTGGAGTCAAATGCTTGTCTACTTTGCACAGGTCTTCCAAGATAATTAACATGCATATATTGCTACATGGTAATTTAAACAACAGTCATTTAAAAGGCTTCATTAAACCTAAAAAATGCCAGGCTTGAGGAAGCCATGTGTATGTGTGGTTGCTGGAGCGATTTGTCATTTGAATTGAGAATGAAGCCCCTATTGAAAGCAAATGAACTAGGAAAGAACTGATCCAGCTGTATTGTAAATGAGCCTCAGAAATGAATATAAGGCCAGTGTTCATTCATACTGAAAAATGTAAGATAGCTGCCTGTGACACTGGAAGGATGTTTAACTGTTGCAGGATGATTTTATTTTTCCTATGGGTGTGATGTAAGGAGGTTGGAGGCAGGGGGTGGGGAGAGAAAAGCACTGAAGGAAAAGTTGTAGCGTGTCCCCTTAATTAAGGGCACCAAGCAAGCTGATATGGTGACATAGTATCAGTCTTGGTACTAAGTGTGAACGGTCTTAGTACTTATTTAAATAAAGGCTTGTGCTGAAAGTATGTGGCTGCTAATGTCCGTGAATTGTAGTAATTTGTAACTGGGGATTTTTACCTACATGTATCCATTTTTTTATGAAGTTCACTTTGAGCATTCTGAGATTGTGTTCTTTTTGTCCAGTGGCATCGCAGATATAGCCTATGTTATATATCCTTCCATTTCCGTCCTTGAAGCCGTGTTTCAGATCACGTTTCATTCCAGATCTTTGTCCCAGAGAGCCATTTGACTCCACAACACTGTACTCAAAACTCAGGAAGGCACAACTGCAGTTTTTTTGGAAAGAACCAGAGAAAGATGAGTATTTCTCAGTTTATTGTAGTGCCAACAAGCTGGGACCTGCTTATTCTGGTGCTCCACCCTTGTCAGGAGACAAGTAGGCAGTGCAAACAGTGATATCTAATAGGCCTTTCACCTGCCCAGAACAAACATTTATCTGGTAGATGCTCTTGGCAGATGATATGTGGCCAACTATGACAAATTCCTCCTTCATAGTTCAGATTTGATGTAGATCTGTTATTCTGTTCAGAAAATATAATGCTTTGAAGCAGGTGTCAAGCTTCAGACCACTGTTTTTTTCTCTGTAGTCTCTATGCTTGCTTGTTTCCAAGTGTGGTTTACAGGGTAGGGATTTGAGAAAGCAGAGGGTCTGTGCAAATCTAGCAGTCAACAGCATTTAGACACCCCTCAGATTCTCTGTCTTCCATTTAAGAAACTGGATTTTTTTTTCAGAAAATAAGACTGGCCCACCATGTACCAGAAACCTTTTGCAAGATTACATTATTGAAAAAAGTAGGTGATTTTCACCTGAGCTCATCTCTTACTTTGCATTGTTAAAAAAATTCTAGTGGTGTGTTTTATGTTAGCCCTAGTTCCTGTGTCTTCAGCAATTTTGTCTTTCCAGTGTTACAGCCTATATCATAAGCCTTTTTTGAGCCCTGCTAGTGTACTTACTGTCTTCAGATGCTGATTCTTGATGCATACCCCCAGAACAATTCAGTCTGAAAACCTAGACCAGCCCAGCTCTGTCTGCTTTAGTTAACTTGAGCTGAAGTGCTGCTGTGGTCCTCCTACTTACGTTTCCTACTCCAACTGCTTAGCACATTGGGGTTTTTCAGCTAAACCAGAATATTAGTTCTACTCACTTTTCCCAAAGTCACTTTTACACCTGGAAGATCTGTAGGTCCATTAGTTTTGCTGGTGGGGGAGAAAATGAAGACTTTGTTCCTGGTTTGTCCAAGGAAAGCTCTAGCTAACAGATATGCTCTTTTCCACTTCAAAAAGAAGTCCTGGCAGCTTCTGTCTGTGTGAAAAAGTATTTGTGTATTGGATGTCTGTAGGGCTGCTGCTTCATCCTGGGTGTTCCTTTTCCCAAAATAATTCCTCAGGAGCACAGTTCTTTTGTTCTTATTTAGGTGGCTAAAGGTAGCTAAGACTCAGATTCTTATCTTGCAGACTTTGAGGATTTACTTTTTTGTTGCCACAAGTGGGATGAGGGCAGGCAGAATGTGAGGGAATGAGGGAGCAGACCTTACACAACCTGTGGTTGTTCGGACTCTGTGCGAACCTGTGGTTCAGAGTCTTACTTGACTTGCATTCCTCCTCAGCCCCCATCATTGATGATGAGATGAGACATTAGTCACCAAATTGGGACAGCAGAGCCTAAGCTGACTTTCTATAGAAGCTGCACAGATCTGGAGTTATTGGGAAGTTCTAGAGTCTGTGCTCTGCACAGGTGAGCAGTCCCATGCACTGTGCCAGTTGGATACACTCTGAAAAGTCTGAGGTTGCATGCCTGGGAGATCTGGAATCCACAGGTATATGTTTTCTTTATAGAGATCCAGTTACTGAATCACAGAACCATTTAGGTTTGAAAAGAGCTTTAAAGAGAAGTAATGCTGGAGAGCTTTTTCCTTTGTGCAAACTGGAATCGTATTCTGGCCTTCCCCAGAGAGGGCTGAGCAGGAGCTCAGAACAGAGGAATGTTTCTGGGCATTGAAATGAAAATGAGAGTTTCATTCCCTTGTCTCCTGCCTGCCTTCTGACAAACATAGAAAGTGGAGCTAAATTTCACAATTCTAACCTTTGTTATGTGCCTTTTCTTGTTGTATTGTAATCTACTATTGTATGATAATTCGCCATCTAGAAGATACCAGAAACACATAATGATTTTTATGCTAATTCTCCTGTAGACTTAATTTTATTTTCTAGTTAACTGTGTAGTTACAGTACCTGTACAACGTGCCATGAACAATATTTCTTAGGAAGGGGAAAGAAGAAAATCAGCAGCACCATCCACACAATCTGTATGTTGATTGCAGATGTCTTTACAACCCTGCCTGGTCATCACAGAAGACCTTTGGCGAGAACTTTTATATTTGCTCAGTTACCATGCTTGCCTGTGATAGTGAGGTAGGGTTTCAGAACCTGCATGTACACTTCAGGAAAGATTTTGCTCTTTTTCAAGCTCAGGCACAGATTTCTAGTGGTGTTCTACTTCTGCTGTACTCTGACAAAGCTCCTGTATGTTTGCTGTGCACTTGTACTGTGATCTACTTAACGAGCTAAACTCTTCTGTCCCTTTTTAATCTATTGCCATATAAAGAAATTTTTGCTGAAAGCACCCAGAAATGCTTTTGTTTCCTTTTGTGAGTGCATGCCTCAGTCTTGTTGTGTATAACAAGTATGTATGTCTTGTTGTTCAGTTGCCGAATGAAAAGGTAGAAGAATTAACATTCTCTTGGAGAGATGATCAGTTTTCTTGGAATAGCTGCTTAAATAAATGAGAGATTGTGTCTTACCCCTTCTTCCCCTCAAAAAAGGGCTGAATTAACAGATGTTTTTGAAGCAACCTTTAGGAATTCTGAATCTTAATTTAAACGTGAATGAGGCTGAAATGTTGTTTGTTTTTGTGTGTGTTTGCAATTTGAAAGAGACATTTATGCTCCGGGTTTTCTAGTGACATCTGTTTTGATTGTTCTGTTTTTCTACTCTTAAATGACATACATGTCAAGAGGGATATTTTTTTCTTTTACATCGAAGAAAACTCAAATTTGATTAATTTCTTGGCATACGTCTCCAAGATGTTAAGGAGTTACACCCTTAGAATAAAGGACCTTCAGTCCTATCTATGGAAACCTTTACATGTTGCCAGTTGATTTTCTGAATATAGTAAATACTTTCCTGAAATCTGATAACGTTTAAAAAAACAAAACCCAGATTCATTTGGTTGGGGTTTTTTTAATTCGCCTTTTTTTTGTTTGTTTTGTTTTGCTTTCATATAGGAGAATGGATTCATGAGACAATTAGAGCTGTAGGAACAATGGCCTTAAGTATGTTTTTCCCAGAAACAAACTGTGAGGGCATGGACCACTTTTCTGCCAGTAAAGATGTGAAAACCCCAGATAGCACAGAATTTTGAAGTTTCAGTAAGTTAAAGCATCTTGAGTATGTAGAAACCAGCCTAATTGCTTGCAATAAAGCAGCAGTGCTTCAGGTGAAAACTGAACCTGCATTCCTGGATTATCTGATGTGTATTATCAAGAAGTGTTCCTCATATGTTGGAGGAAATATGAACTCAATGCTATTAAATAACCTGGAATAAAGCAAGCTTCTACCAGTCATAGCTTGCTTGTTGCAGAGTGTAATACAGAGGAGAAACTTATGTAGAAAAAATCATTATGAACCATCTCTCCATCTGAGTTTTGGGTGTTGAAACAGCTGACTGGTAACTGAGAGATTGCTTCTGTACTTGGAAGCAGACAGAAATGCACAATGACCCCGAGTAAAGAACAGTTTTATTAGCAATATTATTGGGAACAAATTCAGCTTTTTGTAAACTATATTTCCAATTAAATTACTTGGACTTTGTGGAGGCTTTTAATTTAAAGCAGCATCATCCTCTGCACATTGTTTATATCTCAAAACTTCACAGACAACTATTTAACAAATTGAAAAAACAAGGGACTGAAGCAATAACAAAATCTAGGGAAGTCTGCCTCCCAGCACTGAGTTATTTCTGTTGGTTACTGCCTTGATTGTTGTTGTTGTTGTTTGGGTCTTTTTTTCTTTTTTTCTTTTTTTAAATTTATTTGTTCTTTATTTGAACCTGAAGTATAGCTGAAGGTTATGTGCCTTGCAGGGTGGTGCTGTGTGCCTGAATTTCACTTCATTTTAGTTAGGTGCACACTCCTTTGGGCTGCTTTGTAAATACAAACCTCTGTGTATGTGTGTTTCTTCTTAATCTTGATGGCATTTGTTTTGTTCTGTTTGATCTTGGCATGCATATATATTAGCCCCTGGTAGAGATGAGTCACATCTGAGACATGGTACATGTGCAGTGCTGTTTATCAAGCAGTGATTTCAGACTTCATTTAAATATATTTCCTTTAGCTTGAAGGTGTGTGCACCTTGAGGAACAGGCTTGACAAGTGTAAGTAGTAGCAAGGCAAGTGTGATCTGTATGGAGTTTACAGTTCTGAATAGTTGTCAAAATGTTGCAGGAACAGAAGATTTGGTAGAAGATGGAAAAATATGGAAGAATATAGGGAATAGAGAGAGTATAAAATAAGACAGTTGAGAAACAGGTTGCTTGAAAGGAAGGATATAAAGTCTTACTTTTCCATTCCTGTCCCTTAGCAAAGGTAAGTGCCCAGTGCTGCACCAAGGGAGGTGCAAACCCAGGCATCAGCAGACACTGGCTTGGAGGAAAGCTGCTGGAAAGCAGCTTTGCACAAAAAGGGCCTGGGGGTCCTGGCAGACAGCAAGTGGAGCCCAAGCCAGCAGTGTGCCCTTGCCAAAAAGGCAGTGAATGGCATCCTGGAACACGCTGGATGGAGTGTCGCCAGCAGGCTGAGGGTGCTGATCCTTCCTTCCCTTCTGTTCTGCACTGGTGATGCCACACCTGGGGTGCTGGGCCCAGTTTTGAGCTCTCCAGTACAGGAGAGACAGAGAGAGAGCTGAATGAAGGGCTGCTAAAGTGATTAAGAGACTGAGGCTGATGGGAGATGGGACTGTTTAGCTTGTACAAGAGAAATCTCATGGGGTGGGTGGGGAGACGCACGGATGACACACGCAACTTACCAGTGTGTTTAAATACCTGAAGGGTGGGTGCAAAGATGGAGACAGGCTCTCTTCAGAGGCACCTAGTGACAGGACCAGATGTAATGGGCACGAACTGAAACACAGGAGGCTCCATCTGAACATCAGGAAAAGTTTTCTTGCTGTAAGAATGACCAGACATTGGAATAGGTTGTTCAGAAAGGTCATGGAATCTCCATGTGTGGACAGAGAAGCAGTTTGGATGCAGCCCAGGACAGAGTTCTATAGCTGGCCCTGTTTGAGCAGGGCAGCTGGACTAGACCTTCAGAGATCGCTTCCAACCTCAACCACTCCGATTTCCATTTCTAGTACTGGCAATTGTTAAATTAAAGAACAAATTTACTCTGCAGATATGAACCTAGTACTGCAAAGTCACTTTCTACCACAGAAATGCAAGTGATATGGTTCATTTGCCCAGGATACTGGGGTGGAATCAAGTCTCTTTGGAGTATTTGTCAGTCTAGTTCTTGGAAATCATCAAAGGCAAGAGATCCCACCCACAACATCCTTGGGTATCTTGCTCCTTTGTTTTCATGTTCTAATTTAAAACTTTTTTCTAGTCCAAATAAGCTCAGCTGCAAGTTCAAACTTTCCTGTTCCATATAGAACATCACTGATTGCTGTCCTCTTCATAAACCACTTGGGTGTATTGAAGGAGTGGATATGGAGACTCTCTTGTGATTGGGATGTGTTCTTAGATGGTAGCATTTTTGAGACAAACATCCAAGCAGCCTTGTTTTGTTTTGTTCTGTATAATTTGCTAAAACTGTTGTCCTTGCAGTTCTCTCTTGGGTGCTTTCTCTTTTTCTGTCAGCAGTTTTAAACATGGGGCTCCAAACTGAGTATGGGATTCCAGTTGTGTTTTTTTATTAGCACCAAGGAACTGTCACTGCTTTCCAGAGACCTCACTGATAACACTCCTAGGAGGATAACACTACTGCTAGAAATTGGACCTGCTTCTTTGGGCAACAGTCTAGTATTGACTGCATGCAGCTTTTGATCCACTGTGAGCACCCCCTTCTCTCTGTTCTACTGCTTTCTTGATTTTATCTTCTTTGTATGGTATCTTATGTCCAAGGGATTTTTTTTTTTTTCCTTAGCGTTGAAACCTCTTTTGGTTGATGGTTTCCTTATCAGTGCTGCTTTGATTTTCTTGGTTTAATCTTTAAAAAAGAATCTTGGTACAGAATTGTTTATTTTGGACACTTTCACCTAAGTTATTTGACCTATGTCTTGATAACATCTATAAATTTTAAAAGCATACCTGTTCTGTCATCCAAGCCAACAATTAAAACTGTTGGAAAGAATCACATCCAGGAAATAACTTAAAATGTCCAACTCCTGGTTATTTAGCTGTTGTCTTGTGAGTACAGCTGATCAAGGATACGAGTCCCCACATCATTGTTCTTAAGATTACATTTCTCTGTCTTGTTTAAGAGTGTATTTAGGAAAATTTATGTTTTGAGAACACATTAAAATAGGCTAATACTTCACCTGTGGTTTTCCTTTCAATTTTTGGGTTAATTGCTCAGCTGGAATAGAATGGGGAAGGTTTGCCATTACATAACATCTGTCTTAGTCCTCCTCTCAGATGCATCTTCTGTACTTTGACTTTTAAGTGGGAGACCTGGATCCCTGTGGAAACCTTGAAAGTAAAATCTCCTGTGAAAATACTTGAAATGCCCTTGTCTAAGGGAAAGAAAAAACCAACAAAGTAGTGCCACATCTCCTATGAACTTCTCCCATGAAAAGAAGCCAAATGTTTTACATTGAAACCTGAAATACTTAGAATTTGCAAAACCAGCACATTCTAACTGTAGAAAGAGGGCAGTCCTCTCCTATTCTGATGGAGGCCACAAGCTGGAGAAAGTAGCACAAGAGTATTTGGCTTTTTATTGAAGGTGTAGGATTGAAGAAATAGTATATAAATAGGGTCCTAGCTTGTAAATGAGTTTGATTTCCTACTATTTGCTATACCACCCTCTAGGGTATACTGAGAAAAGACCCATAAATTTTAAATGAATCTTTGTTCTAAGTGAAAATGGTACCTGAATTGTGTGTAGGATTTTTTTTTTTTGTGCGTGTGTGGGTGTGGGGTTTTTTGTTTGTTTGTTTGTTTTTTTAATGTGAATTTGCTTGCTAGTAATTAGAAGACATAGAATCTAAGAGTGTGGAAGAGCTTACTTAAACTGCTTTCTTGGAGTGGACTGTTTTATATTTGGGGAGTTTTTCCCTTTGTATTTATCTCACTGATGTGCCACTGTGTTGTCATGAGGATTTATTTTGGATGTTGCTTTTTTCCACTTCAGTGGTAACTTTTCTCATATAATGATTGGTTATGAAAGCAGCTTTGCTCTTCTGGTATCATATATTGACAAAAGAAAGTAAGTAGATGACTTTTTCATTTTAAAAGTAGAAGTCTGGGGGGAAAAGGGCGCATGGAAAATTGGTTGGCATCAGCAGTGCAAAGCTTCTTTCTGACTGCAGCCTGCTTGACAGTAGGGCTGTGCAGGTTTGGGGTCCCAGACCAATCTGCACCTCTGTGAGGAGAAAGCCAGCTGGCATTTTTGAGTCTTGAGTTGCTGAGGTATAGCTACACCTCAGCATGTAGATCCCTCCATTTATAATAGAGCAGAAAGATTCCTACCTTGGCCCCTTCAGGGCAGAAGTATAGACACAATAAAACAGATGCTTCTGGCCTGTCTGCAAATCAAGATACCTTGTGAGCTGTTCATTGTTATTTTGAAATCAGTTATTCCAGCCTTCTGCAGAAAAAGCTGTTTCTTCTTTCCACCAGGAAATGCCATCTACCACAGAGATCTCTGAGCATTGTTCTATTGACTGCTGGTCAGTGCAGTATTTTTATTAGCCTTCCTACTCTTGTCAGAAAGGATCAGGAATTGAAAGAGTGCTCCCCCCTCTCATAAGGGTGGGGAGATATTGTGGTCTGTGTTCTCATGTGTATTGTGTTGCAACATACTGGCTGTGGCTTCTGTACTTTTCAATACAGAAGTAATTTTTAAATGTTGGAAATACCTTCAGATGCTGCCTTCTATCAGTGAATATAGATACTAATTCTGATTTTTTCACAGAAAAACCTTGAAGTATCTTAATGTTGAGAGGTGTTTTCTTCCCTCTTTGAATTCAGTTTCTTTTCTTTGGTGTCATGTTACATTTAGAGGCCATAATCAATTGCCATAAGGTGATACTTTGTAAGCTACTGAACTGTAAAAGCCTGCAGTTATAAAACCAACTGGAATACTCCAGTGGAAGAAAAAATGATGTGGTATATAAAGAGGGAAAGTTGCTGTCCAAAGCTTGTGTCTTCATAGGAACTTGAACAGAAAAATGCTTAAATCTAGAGGATATTCTTGTTGTTAAGAGACCTTTCTAGATGCTTTTAGTTCTAATCATGTGGGTTGATCCAAGCTCTCACTCAAAGCAGAGTCAAAACTGAATTTAGACCTTTGTTTTAAATTCAGACTGAGGGTATCATCTCGTCTTGAAAACAGTGATGAACATGCTACAACTTCTCTGGGAAACCCTAAGGAAAAAGGTATTTAGGACATCTTTTCTGTTTTCATTTGTGTCTTGTTCTCTTACCATGCATCTCAGCAGGGACCCTGGCTCTGTCTTTGCAGTTACTTCTGCTTAGCTGTCAGATTGCTCTTCTGTTCTCCAAACCTTCTTTCCTCTGGGCTAAACAATCCCAGCTCCTTCAACAATTTTTCATGGGGAAGGTGCTGCCCTTTGCAGAACCTGCTCCAGTTATCAGTGTCATTCTTGTACTTGTCCTAAAACTGGCTGCCTTCTCCCAGATGTGATACAAGAAGCATTGAGTGAAGAGGAGTAGTGAGTTCTCTCAGTCCGCTTGTAATGCTCCTGTTGCTACAGTCCAGTGTGTTTGTTGCCTTCCTTGTTACCAGGACATGCTCCTGGTTTGCCTCAGAGTATCAGGTCCTTTCCACCAGAGCTGCTCCCAGCTAATTAGATCCCAGCCTGTACTGCTGCAGGGGGTTAGTCTGTCCCAAGCGCAGAACTTTTTATTTGCCTGTGTTTCAATTTCATGAGAAATGTTTCTCTTGGCCCATTCTGCCAGCCAAGAGGTTCTTTGAGTGGCTGCCCTGCACTCGGGTGTAACTAGCCCCCTCAGGTCACTGTGTTCCAAATCTCAGTGAAGATGCATTCTGGTTGAGGAATTCTACTGCCCTCCAGGACTGATAACTACTGCCTTTTGAGCCAAATGATCCAGCCAGTGTTTCATCCACCTACAGTCTAGATGTGTTAAGTATCAATACACCGACCAGGATTCAAGGGTCCTGTCAGATATGATGTTGAAAGTTCTTTAGTCAAAGTGAGCAACTTTGATTTTTCCCATCTTATTCCCAGATTTAGTCACTTCATCATAGTGGTCAATTGTGTTGATCAAGCAGATTTATCCTTGGTAAATACATGCTAGTGTTTTTCTCCATCATCTGCTTTGTGTGCCCTATAATATTGTGGTTAATGTTTTCTGAAAACAACTAGACATCTCCTGCCCATTGTTGTCCCAGAGGCTTTTAGCCACCCAGACATCTGCTAAGAAGGCCTCAAAACTGTGGGCAGATGATGTTGGAGGTTCCTGGAAGTTGTAGCTGATGAATTCCTAGCAAATGGGGCTAATGCTCTGTTTGCCCTTATACAGCAAAGATGAAAGAGTCTGGTGGATCATGAGATGACTGAGTTCAGGAGTTGGAGGAAGCTGGGCAGTAAAATTAGGCCTGTGGACTGGGCTGTTGCTTATCTGAGAATTTGTTAAATTAGAATCACTGGGAGAAGTGTTTAATAAAGAACATAGAAAAGGAAATTTAAAAATCTGAGCTGCTGGACAGCTCAAGAAAACACCATCTCAATTTCCAGGAATATCAGGACTTTTAACAGAAAAGCCCACTTGACTGAACAAGAGACTCCTTTATGAGCAAAATCACAGAAAAAGGACTCATAAGAAGTGGAAACATGGACAAGCAACAAGAGTATGAAACCATTACTCAGGTATTTAAGGATGAAAAATGAAAGGCCAAAGCCCAGCAGAGTTAGGGCTAATGAATATTAACAGGAAGGGTTTCTACATGTATCATAACAGATAAGGGAAAAATTATGGGAAAAGCATAATCATATGCTCATCTGCAAAAAAACTACGGCAAAACTCTGAAAGTAATAGGCTAGTCAGCCTTATTTCCATCCCTGGAAGGATCATGGCTTGTTTCCCCATTGGTTAAATTTGTAAATACATGGTCAAGAATTTACTACTTAATAGTTGCATTTAATGGGAGTGTGCTTACTCAGTTGCCTTCTGTGGTAAAATGGCTCTCTCTGTGAATGACAGAAGTGTCACCCTCTGAGGTTACTAAGGTTTTGAATAATGCCACCAACTGCATTCACATTTAGAGGTCTGAGGAAGTATGGGCTGGGTGAACAAGCTGCTTAATGGGTTGAAAATCAGCTGGACTATTATCAATGGCTCAGCATCCAGCTGGCAGCTGACTGAGTGCAGTATGCCAAGGGCTGGTTCTGGGGTCCATATTTTTCAACATGTAATGATTTGGATGATGACATATATTTGCAAATTACACTGAATTAGTGGGAGTGGCTGACATGGTATGTGGGAAAACATAAATCCCAAGGGATCCTGAGAGACTTAAGGCTTGGGCCATCAAAAGCTTCATGAAGTAGAACACAAAGTGCAAAGTTGTGCACCTGATGCGTACAGCTGGGAACTGATGGCTCGAGTGGCAGCTCTGCTCAAAAGAACTGGGGGTTATGGTTGAAAGCAGGTTAAATATGAACCAGTGGTGTGCCATCATTGTCAGTAAATCTGGTGCTGTGCTGCATTAGGAGTATGACCAGCAGATTATGGGAGATCATTGTTGCTTGGTCCTTGGCACTGACGATCCTCTGCTAAGAATGTTCCTTTTGGGCCCACTAGAAAAGTAAATGTCAGGAAACTGCAGATGTTTCAGTGGATGGTTGTCAGGATGGTCTGCATGACCTGTAAGGGGAGGCTGAGGGGAGTGAGCCTTATCTGGTGTAGAGTAAGCTAATAACAGTCTGCAACTATTTGAATAGGGCATTTACAAAGATGATGCAGCTAAGCTTGTCTTGGTAGTGACAGATGATGTAACAAGACCAAAGACCTGTTTTCAGCTTGAGAGGTTACAGTGAACGTTATGAAAACTTACTCCACTGGGAAGGTAGTGTAGCACTAGCACAGGTTATCCAGAGAAGCCATGAGATCTCTCCCCATAAAAGTTTTCAAGAGCTGGGTGGATGGATATCCATCCGTCTATCCTTATTGTGTTTAAATATGCAAGGCAAAGGATATGCTGAAGCCTCCTGCCCTTTGATAGTTTTACATTATCTCATTTTGTTTTTCTTTTATTTTTCTTGGGAGTGTGCAGGTATAGGTGTGAAATCTCTCTGAATTCAGTGCAGATGCTTTAACATGCCCTAGCCTCAAGTTTTGCAGTTAATGAATGTACCTCCAGTGTGCAGGGAAAGAGGTGGGAAAAGAGCGAGCCATAGTTGTGTCCCTTTAAAGAATGCTTTGTTCAACATTGGCACCAATAGTCTCTTGGGCTTTGTCCTAGGGAAACGTGATAATATTTCTGACTTCAAGATTGCTGTCTGGCTTTGCCTTCTATTGAGGGAGTGGAAATCTAGGCAGAGTTCTGCTAGGCAAGTTTTGTTGGTTTTTATTTTTATCTTTGCCGTAATGATGAGACATTGCTGCCTAGTAATGGAATTCTAATAGAGCTTTGGGGGAACCCTTAGTATCCTTGTGGGCTTCATTGATTCCAGTCAGCCTCTTGACTGAAGGGGGGCTGAGAAAGTGGGATCTTAAGTGTGCCTGGGCATGTTCACATGTGCACCCATGCGCACATTTAACTACTCTGGGGAGCTGGGAGTTTCTCAGAAGCAGTTTGCTCTTGAGCTCCTTGTACTTCACTGAGTCAACCTCTCTTCCACAAGGGCTTCCTCTGTCACTCATGGATGGCAATTCAAGTTCAGCATAGTAGGAAGCAAGGAACTTGAAAGCAGTAGAGAGCTTGAGAATTCTTAGATATGTTTAGTAATCCCTATCTGTGGCTTCAAGAGTTAGTAAAGACTAGGTTTATTCACACCAAAAGACTGAGGTTACTCTGTGAGAATAAACATTGATGTGCTGCAGCAACATAGTCTCGGTCTGTGCCTGATATGTTTAAAGTGAAATAATCCTCTATTCTCTACTAGGACAACACTGATTATCCACCTACCTTCACCATAGTTGCTGCTTAATTGTTACCTTTCAGAAGTAGGATGCCATACCTCTACACTTGATACTGTTGTCTGGAACTGACAGTAATTTTGTAATAATCTTTAAGTCTAGCTCCTCTGTAGTGGGCAGATGTGGTGAACTGGAAGCATAATATTTGAGTGAGTTGCTCGTGAGTTTGTGTTTGAAAGCTGTAGCATGGTAGTGGGTTGTGTGAGAGCTCTGCTTCCTTTCTCCTAATTTGAGGCACTGGCGCTTCAGAGTTTGTTGCACAATTTTCTGGAGCTGTTTGTCTGGGCAAAGTGTTGCTTGAGCAATCCTAGGCTGTTGATGCAGGGCCTTCTATCAACTGATTGCTCAATTCTTTTCCCTCATGTACCTTGATTCTCGCATTGCAGTCTGTTCTCCAGTACAATTATTTACACATGCAATAATCTTGTTGGTTTGGGAAAAATTGTTTGTAAATATCTTTTCTTCTTAACTTTTTAAATGACATCCATTTCTCCTTCTGGACCCTCCAGTTTCAATTTTATATTTATTTTTGTAATTGGAGAAGTTCTTACGTTCTTTAAGTCCTTAGCTTGAACTTAAAATAGCTGTGTTGGGCAAAAAGTAAACAGAATGTCTCCTTACAAGTCTTGTAGCTGTGCACATTCTAAAGATGAGCATCCAGATCTTGTTAATGGTGCCCAACCAGGCATAATTAAGGCAGGGTTATGCAGGGCATTGCAGGATCATGCAGCAAGATAAATTTATGACCTTAAACTGGTCTTGTAAGGCTCAGTATGTATACCATCTAAAAGAAGATGGTGTTTGTTGTTGTATTAATGCTGGTAACCTCTATAGGTTGCAGTCTAGTAGATGACCACCAGCTAGTCTCCTGTCTTTTTACATATTGTCTCTTCTCAAGGTTAAATTTTTCAATTGTGCTTCATCTATTTCAAAATTCACATCTGCTTCTGTAGTTCTTGTTCCCTTCTTTTTCATTTTATTGGTGTCTTCTTTTGACTCTTCAATGCTGCACATAGTTGCAGCCTTCACTTTTTTCTGTCCAAGTCTCTCTCCTCTGCTTCACTGCAATGACTTTGATCCTTTGGTTTCTGGTTCAGTAGTGTGTGAGGTGTTAGATGTGCACTCCTGGTATTGCATGCTTTCTTTGTCAGCTGGCTGATCTGCCTACCATGCTTAATACAGAAAAAATAACTCCTTTTGTATTAATATCGTGATATTAGATGAACAAAATATTACTTGACTCCACTAACCCCTACCCTGTCTGAAAACATCAAAATAAGATTTCATCTGTTTATAGAAATGCTGCAAGAAGAATACAGGATCTATAGCTGGGCTGCTATGAAGTACAAAAATACAGATGCCATCTAAAGCTGCTGAGAAAAAATTAAAATGTGATTTTCGTGCATGATAAAAGTATGGCATGTGCTGTCTGTTCCATTACGAAGTGTTACATGTGCACCAGCTTGTTCTGACGTGTAAATAAGACAGTTCTGGTTTCCTTGTGAAGCTTTGTAAATAGTGTGGCATACCTGCTTATGTCTTCCAAAGGGAAGGAAGATGTTTGCGATTTTTGTAAATCCTCATGTCTAAGTATGATGCAAATGAGTGTAAAACACCACTAAGTACATACTACACTGAGTTCTTATTCATCTTGATGGGTTATGTTCAGAACTATTTGTAGTTGTTTGGGATTTTTTAAGGTTTTTGTTTTTTTAAAAAAATTTCAAGCAATGTCTTTGGTTTTCCCTTTAAGCCCTTTTTAGTCTTTGCTGAGTCAGTCTCACTGTGGAGTGGGAAATGATAGCTGTTTAACCTAGTTTTTAGTATTAAGACTTAACACCATAAGCAACTTAGCCATAGTAGTTCTAGCAGAGTTGTTCTGCTGTGGTTACCTTGCAGACTTCCTATTCTGAAATGGGTGCCGGGCTTACTGAAGTGCAGAAATTTCTCCAGAACAAATCGCTCGTGGTACAACCTTTCCATGAGGGAAGTGGAGTGTCAAGTTACCTTACTGACCACGAAAGCATCTGCCTGTATGCAGATGGTAAACAAACTGTAACTCATTCCTTCATCTGTGTATCCCTTCCAGGGTCTTGAAGACAACTGGTGACCCTCTGGAAGATGTTTTAAGCGTTGATTGTGTTGATTTAAAGCAAGTTGGTTAGACATGTATGTTTTTGAAAATTGTTGTTTGATCTTGTGTCCTGGGAACCAGATGTATTATGCCAATGGATTTTTTTTTAAAATACTTGTTTTGAGTAGTTAGGCTTCCATTTTTCATGCAGTTATACTTGACTAAGTGGATGCTTCAGAGGTGAATAACAAAGATAATTGAGTTTGATGTCTACCCTTGTGCTTCAGGAAATCTTAAAATTTAATTTTAACTGACCCTAGATCATGGTTTATCCTGAAAATTCAAAACAACCAGCAGCTTTAACAGTGATGAAAACTTGAAGACAACTGGAACATGAGAAAATGCTTTGCTTCTAAATGCTGCATGTAAACATGACATTAATTCAGTATGTTACACACAACTTCAGGAAAGGCTTGTTACCAACAAACTGTCAATCTGATGTCTGTTCATTTGCAGGAAACTTAAATTAGGGGGTGAGGGAAAGTGGGAACATTTATGACTCGCATGGATTAAGAGATAATAAATCTAAACCTATGTTTACATTTAAAATAACATAAAGCTTTAAAAATGTTTCAAACTGTTAAATATTTGTAATATTTAAAATTTGTAAATTTTGTGTCTTCATGATTCACTGGGGAAAATGAATTCACTGGAAGTGAGAGAATAGCACAGGCTGAAGAAGAACTGTTTCCAACACATGACATTTCACAGCCCCTGGATGTTGTGAAAATGAAGCTGGAAAGCATTTGGCATTGCTTGCAGGCAGGTGTGCTCCCCGCTGACTCCCTGTGGCCCATGGAGTCTTGGCACTTCCCTTTGCATGGAATATCTGAGCAGAAAGGAGAGAGTGCTCTTGCATCAAAATAAGCTGTATTTTGTTGGTTGATTGTGTTTGTATCAGTAAATATATTGCATCTATTAAAAGGTTGGTTTTTAATTCAGTGCCCAGAGTTACTGAATAACAAGTGTGGAATCATTTCCTCCTCTGAAAGTTGCAAGTGGGGAGGGAAGATGAGAGAGACAGACAAGGGACAGCCTAGTTCTCAACGACTGAAAGAGTTTTTATCCCTTGTTGAGCACGTGAATTCAGTGATATTGTCAGTAGGGAGAGTATTGCCTTTCAGTAACGATGAGTATGGCAGATCTAAGATAACCTTGTTTTGAGCTAGTACAGCAAGACTCTCTACCCTTCCCCTGAACCGTGGCTATTTTGAATTTCATGCTGATGGCCCAGTAATATCTATGTGGTGTATGAGAAGCCTACATACCAAGGTCAAGACAGTGGAGCAGAAGAGGGTAAACATATGTAATGGATTTGTATGGCAGGGTTGGGTAGCAGGAGGGCTGCAGGGATGGCTTCTGTGAGAAGATGCAGAAACTGGCCTCATGTCACATGGAGCCAGTTCCAGCAAGTTTCAAGATGAAGTTGCCACTGGCTGAATCTGAGTCCGTCAGCAGTGTTGGAGCACCTCTGTTATAACATATTTAAGAAGGTGAGAAAATCTCTACACAGCAGCTGTGCGAGGAGCGAGAAGACTGTGAAAGAAACAGCCCTGCAGACACCAAGGTCACTGTGGGAGGAGGGACAGGAGGTGCTTCAGGCACTGGAGCACAAATTCCCCTGCAGCCTGTGTAAAGCACAGGTTGAGGTAGGCCCATGGTCCTCTTGCAGTCCATGGAGGCCCACGGGGGAGGAGAGATCCACCTTTAGTCCATGGAGCACCCAAAGCAGGAGCAGATGGATGTCCAAAGGAGACTGTGCCTCTATGGAGAGGGGAGCCCATGCTGGAGCAGTCTGTTCCCAAAAGACTCTCTCTATGGAATGATCCCATGGTGGAGCCAGTCCTGAAGAACTGCAGACCATGAGAAGATTGCACTCTGGAGAAGTCAGTGGAGGACTTAATCCCATGGGGTTGGACCCTATTCTGAAACAGGGGAAGGAAGGAGCAGTGAAGAGACACTACCCATTTTCCCCAGTGCCACTCAGTGAGGGAGGAGGTTGAAGAGTCTGGGGTGAAGTTGAGCCTAGGAAGAAAGTGGGGGGGAGAGTATGTTTAGTTCTGATTTTGTGTCTCACTATCCTGCTGTTATTAATGGGGCAATGAGCTAAATTAATCTTCTCTAAGTTGAGTTTGTTTTGCCCATCATAGTAGTGATCTTTCTGTGCTTTTGTCAGCCTGATAGGATTTATGATCCAGCCTTATAACACTGTTGTAGCTTTTTCCTGATCTCTGGCTTCTCTGTGTCGTTGTGTACTGCCTTCACACAGTTCACCTGCACACCCCAGCTTGGTGTCTTCTGAAAAGTGATGTGTTCCTTCTCTTCCTCCATTTGGTAGATGCAGGCGTTGAACAAGATAGATTCCAGGATAGATGCCTAAGGGAATTCTCATTACAGCATGTCTCCAGATAGTGTTCAAACCACTACCCACTTCCCTTTGAGGCCAGTGGTCTTGCCATCAATAATCGACCTATCTAGAGTGTAGTACCCCAGTCTGGATGTGGGGATGTTGTGGGAGACCATGCTGAAAGCCTAACAATCGAGATAAATAACTTTCGTTGGTCTTTCATCCAAGATGATAAAAAGACATAATCAGTGTGTGTGATTGGTGAGTGAGCATTCAGCTTATCACTCTCTTTATCTAAATAGCTTGTTTTCCCCCAACATATGGTATTTTCTATACAGCGAGATGAAAGACGAGTCTCTCTTAGTCTACAGACTCTCTGGCTATATCAACAGTCATATGTGCTTTGTTGCTCAGCTTGAATAAACTTCACGACATGCTGTCTCTTTCAGAATTGGCACAGCTGAGCAAGTGAGTTGACGCTTGTTCTTCCTGCATCATCAGTGTGGTGTTGTATTTGGTTGCACTTAAAAGCTCTGCTGGCTAGATATGTATGACTTTGAAGTTATCTGAGTTGCTGGTGTCATCTAAAAGCTGTCAGGCAGCAAAATTGTCCCTACAGCCAGAGTTTGGCTTGCAGAACTTTGCTTGAACAGAAGAACCCAAGTTTGCTCTTGACTCTGTCCAAGTCTGTAAGTCTGGTAATGAGAAACATTGTTTGTATTAATAATGTGTCCAGGACAGCGATGGATTCCCCAATATTGGACGCTTTTAAGATTGACCTGGACAGGGTGCTGGGCCATCTTGTCTAGATTGTGCTTTTGTCAAGGGGCTTGGACCAGATGACCCTTGAGGTCCCTTCCAACCAGCTATGCTATGATTTTATGATTAGTGATAGAAAACAGAATTAGGACAGCAAAATATGATCCGCCAGTGCCTTAGTGACTTTTTAGACTGTCAGAGTGCTTGGTGTTGATGCTGGTAGTTTAACTTCTGTTTGATATATAATTGAAGTATTGTGAGTTTTTGGGAGTTCTCTGCTCTTGCGTTCACTTTCATTGTGAAATAAAATCCTTCTGGGACAAAGGGACTTTCCAATTTTGTTTGCTTTATAAATGAAAGTTTTTGTTAATGTCTGCAAAGAACTGGTAGTACAGTCTTTGCTGGAGCCATCATTTTTAAGTAGTTCATTATCCCTCCAACTGAATCATAATCTGTGAAGTGGCTTTGTGTTGCAATGACTTTTGGATATGTATTATACTATGAGTAAGGCCTTAGTGACATTTTTTTTTCCCTGACATAAAAAAAAATTTAAAGCTTCACTTAAAAATCAGGTTGTTATTTTAAACAACTGAGGTGGTAGCAGTTCAGCCATGTGTGACTGGCCAATTTGGAGTGTTAGGTCAGATCTGGCTTGAGATTCAGACTCTAAGGAAAAAAAAAAATTTGCAAAAGTTGTCAAGCGTAGCAAAACTTCTGTTGAGGTAAAATGCCCAGGTGAAAAGAACCAGCTACAAGGAATGCCCCATTAGCCTGTCACAGTAAACTGGGAGTGTTGCCAGTTTAATGAGTTCTCCTGAGTCTCTGGCAGTTACTACTGCAATAGGAAAGCTTCCCTATGTTCTTGTGGTGGTCTGAATTAAACATGCAAGCTCCTATTGAGATGTTGTTAATACACACTTATAATAAGCCAGCTGAAAAGCTGATGCTATATTTTTTTTACTCCTTCATGGTGCTTGGGTTTAATTTCCATTAGAGTTTTTTTGATTCTGTTTTATTTCCCCTTGACGTGCAAATGTCCAGAATCCATTTCATAGCATGGAGCAGGCAGGGTAGCCAACCCACAAAGCAAAGGACAAAACTCAAATCTTCCTGCAAACTACTAAACGCTACAGCTTGCTGCAAAGAGATTTTCAAATCAAACCATATGTGGGGCAGCTTTCTGGCTATTGCAAATCTGTCCAGACTCTCTGGAATGTATGTACATGTACCTTTGATCACGTGTTTTTGTCTGTATTTTTGCCTTAAAATTTCTGAAGGCAATCTTTTAAAGTACATCCAGAGGAAGTGCTGGCAACACAAGAAGTAGGCAGCAAAACCTGCAGCATGCAGGGAACCTGACAGGCAAGAAGCCTGACACTTCTGCAGACTAGTAGTTCTTCTTTTCTCTCTTCTTTGAAAACATCACTTTGCCAGATTCTGATAAATACTGTGCTTTTCTGCATACTGACTCCGGGGTCAGAGGTTTTGTTAATAATGAGAGCTTTTATCTTCTCAGTCTCTTACCTAAAAGGTGGTCATGAAATATTAACAAATCATTTTTGGCTAAAACCCAGTGTTTCTGCTCCTCATATTGACACTCAGAGCTCATAAGTCAATTCAATAAAAAACCCAAGACATGAGGCCTTGTTCGTCTTTTAGAATGAGGATAAACAGAATGTTGTGCTGCCATGTCTATTTCAGTACAATAATGTGGTCACGTGTCCTTCAGATCTGAATATTTATAAGAGATCAAGAAGTTAAATACTATGGCATGGTGAGAATTTATCTTCTCTTGTAATTCCTTTGCAGCAGTGAGAAGATTAGAGTGCTAAACTTCATTGTAATAAACCTATGTCTGCTATTGGTTTTAACTGAACAGTAGCATCATCTAAGAGAGGTGTTTTCTGTTAGCTTGAACTGCTGTTTATTCTTTTTTATAATTATTCTATTGAAGTTTTTTTAATAAAAACCACATGGCTTTTCCTCTTGCTTATTCTGTCTTTCTTGAAAGAAATGTAATTTGTAGAGATTGTCTTTAATTGCATATACTTGTCTAATTATGCTTGTGTTTAAAAATAATCACATCTCTCTGGCTGTCCACTAAATGAAATATTTTTACTGGCAAACTTCCCTGGTCTTCCTTTGTTTTTAAATCTGCTGCCTATAAACCTGCAGTTTAAGAGGGTTTACTGATTTTTCTGAATCTCTGGATTTCTGGTTCTCTTCAGAGAGAAGCAGATAATTGGGATTGATTCTTTGGAGAGGTCCTATCCTATGACTTAGTGTATGAAAGAACAAAGAGTGAGGAGTACTGAAGTCAGTTAGCTGTCTGAATAAATAACTTCAAAAATAGTTTCTTTGCATTATTAAATCCACAGAGCTTCTGATGAAAAGATATTAGAGCTTCGTCCTCAAGTTACAAACTCCCTTTTTGGTCACTGCTTCTGCTTCACATCTTTGAACTTCTTTTACTGGCTGTAACTGTCAAAGTGATTAATAATAAATATAATCTATATGGAAGGTTTAGCACATTATAAGGTAATTAATATAGGTAATTAATTCTATTGCTAGCATACATGTGGAATTAATTTTGTGCTATGTAAAGTGCCACAAATCGTATATGTTATTCAAGTTTAAGCAAAAAGACATAGAAATAATTGACTGTGAATTAAATGGCATTAGCAGTGTGCAATTTAATGCTGGAGGAGAAGAGTGGTTCTGAGGATCTTTTTGTTTTATCCAGGCATAAATAAAAGTAAATTCATGCAGCTTACATGGTGTGATGCTACTAAAGGAATCTGCACCTTTTTGCTTTTGCGGGTCAGCAGGTGGTGGTGGTGATTCTGTTCTACGCGCCCAAAAGCGACGATCTATTGTGTAGGATACCAGTTCCAAGAGCAGCTGTGCTGGGTTTTGCCTTCCAGCCAAAGCACAGCTTTCATGGCCTCCCCTTTGCCTGGATACCAGTGTCAGGAAGCAGCTTTTGGCATACCAGACCCATGCCAGGCTGTGCTGTGTGGTGAGTTTGTGTGGGAGGGGGTTTGAGGGTGCTGTTAGCTTGAGTTAGTAGTGATGTTTAACTGATGGAACTTCCCCCTGTAGCCAGTTCTTTGCAAGGTGTTCAGCTGCCCTGACAAACCTCTGGGGTAGGAGTCCGGAATGGAAGCTGTGACTTGTCATCCTGGGAGAGTGGGAACCCTGCAGCCTTAATTTATGTCAAGTACAACTGCTTGTGTTGCTTGTGTGTCTGACTGGCCATTACTGCTGGTCTGTGCTACATTGATGCTGAAGAAAGGTTGCTAGTAGAGCCTTACTGGTAAACTGCTTTTTTGTAGACAGTCATAAATGTGTCCTATTTAAAAACAAGTTAAAAAATTGGAAAGTTGAGTCAGGCACCCATACATGTGAATTGTATATGAAATATGTGTCTGTATGGAAAACTATGTTTGTACAATTGCATCTGTTTAAAACTTTCTGCTCCCGGAGCATTCAAATGCAGGTGTATAAGAAAGCAAAGATGTCATTTGAAACTTTGGAACTGCATTAGCATAAGAAAGTGCAGTCTTTGCTAAACTCTCCCGGGATTGTCTTCTGATAGCACTTGCTATTTCTCCTTGTTCTTTTTAATGACATCTTATGCAGGTGTTCCATGTTATTTCTCAAATACAGTTTAAATTCCTGACCTAGAATTTTCTCTAGCTCTCCAGCAAAATCGCACCTCTATCCCACTGTGATTTGTGCAGGAGGGCAATGGGCAAGGGAAGCCTAAAGTATCTGATGTGTTTGATGGTGTCATCTCAAAGAGGTGGCTTCCACTTCAATGCCCGTAGCTTAGCTTTCCCAAATAATACCTCTTCCTCTGGGAATGCAGAACTGTAAATTATATTTTGAGTGAAGTCATGTAGGTTAAGGAGTCTCAGCATAGGTTTTTGTTCTCTTCATCCTAGCTATTTTCTGTTTCCTCCACTTTGAGTTTGAGGGGCGTGTAATATTGCAAGTGGGTCAGGAGAGGGAGCTGGCATTCTAGGGGTGAAAAGGAATCTTTACATACAAGTAACCCTTTTTTCAATTGTGCCTCTGAGTGTATAATTGTGATGGGGTAATCTGTCTGTTCCTGAAATAACAGCAGTCCAGACTGACTTCCAGAACATAAAGTTGCAAGTAAGGATTTTTTTTTTTTTTTTTACTGCTTTGTTCTGCGGCTGATGGTTGCTTTTATCTGTTGCCTGAGGATCCCATTTAGAAGTGCTGACAGTGCTTTCCTCTCGGGAAGAGGTCTGTGTTGCCAGTAGTACGTGTAGGTGATAGGGACAATGAGCAGAAACTCACCTCATCTGAGTCCAGTAAAATAAAAATGTCACTGCTGGTAATAATGTTGACAGTAATAATTGAACGTATAGGGCACCCACCATGGTAGTACTTGCCTGCCCTTCATGTGACTTTTGGAGAGATTAAAGGCTTTTCAAAGACAGCGTGCCCTTTAGATGACTGATAGAAATGTGAAATTGCCCTGCTTAAGGGTTTCCCTGGTGCAGTGGGTCAGCCTTAGCCATCAGCCAGGCTCCTATGCAGCCCCTTCATTCAGTCTGCAGGATGGGGGTAGAAAATATGGAGGAAAAAAGGGAATTAAAAGGCTCATGGGTCAAGATGAAGCTGACTCTTTCCCTACCTCAAATCCACTCCTTCACTCGTGACTTCTGTACCCACGTCCTACCCCCACCGCCAGTGGTCAGTGTGTCTGCTGTGGAGATGACTGAAACCAGCTGTGTCCAGCCTGGCACAGCCCCATCTTCTCTGAAAAAAATCCAAGTGGTGAAGTTATCCCTTCCAGATAGTGCAGGTCTTGAGACATGGTAGTTTCTTGCTCATTTTTTCAGCAATAAAACAGGCTTCTGAGCCTCTGGATATGCTACTATAATCTGTTTTTGAAGGGCTCTACTGTAAAACTCAGCTAGTGAAAGTGTCTGTTTTGCAAACAACTGAACAAAACTAGCTTTCAGAAAAAATTAGTGTTGTTCAGATCATTTTATAATAGTTCACTTGTCCAGCTGAGGAAGAGATAGAGGTGGGAAAGGAAGTGATTGGAAGCAGGGATGTCTGAAATGGCCCAGGAAACCCTATACTCTCGCTTCAAATCTCACCTGACTTTCCTGGATCTGCTTTATGTTTGTTACAGTACACAGGAATCTCTCCAATGAGTTACTTGGCATGGCTTTGCACTCTTTGGAGATGTTTGCATCTAAGGTAATTCCCTCTCTGCTCTATTGTCTGTGTATTCTCTATAATGCTGTGCTGCCAGTTCAATCTTTGATTCATTTTAATGAGTTTGTACTTTATGAATAATGAAAAATCTTTTCGTCGCTCCTATTGCAGAGCTTGAAAATAGCATATTATCCTTCCCCACCATTTGTTTTTAGTAGTTTGAGTTTCTTGGTTTTGTTTGCTTTATTTTTTTTTTATTTTTACTTTTTTGTCATTGAGCCATATTTTAATTTGTTTATTTTTCATTGACAAATGACTGCCCTTATATAACAGGTAGAAAGCATAAACCAGTGCAAGAGACTTTTCCAATGTCAAACTAGCATGGTAAGTATGCTGTGATCTTACTAGAAGCTCAGTGCCATTTGGGTTTATGTAGAGACTTGGTACATATAAAATATGGTGATCTATTTATTTGTCCTTGTTCAGGCTTCTCCTCCAGTGAACACCAAATCTTCTTGCCAGTAGCTGGTAGAGAGACAAAAGTCTGGATGCTGTTAAGAAATGCTGCTGTGCAGCAATAATGAGATTTACTATACCCACTGTTAGGGGATTTTTTTTTTCTTAATGACTGTCTAGAAATTCTCATTGGCATCTTGGTTGCAGGAACCCAGCTCCCTTGCCCTGTCAGCCAGTCTGCCCACAGTGAGAATATTCTCAAGTGGTTGTGTGCTTATCTGAGGTCCCCTCTGTCCCCCTGATGGATGTGACTTGTGAGAGTCCTAGTTTTTGAGACTTTTGTCATAGGCTTAGAGACTAATTTGAAGGAAGCAGCTTGGTTTGTCAGTTTGATTTATTATTTGTGGGAGTTTGGGGTTCTCTTTGCTTTGGTGTTTTGTCATTTTTCAAGGGGTTCTTTAATTTTGCTTCAAACCCACTTCTGCTCAGGAAATAGCAATTTTGTTTGCGGCCTTGACAGAAATGACTGTGAGAAAAATGTGTGTTCTTTGAAGGTTATAAGTAAATACCATTCATAGGATGTTTTTGTCTGCTGATGAAGGGCTGAGGGCTTGGTGGTGTGTGTATGCATTTGGAATTTTTTGTTGGTTTGAGTTTTTTATGCAGGGGGAAGTTAAGGGGGTTTTGACTCTTAATTTCAGCTAATTTCTCAAAGGAGCTAAAGTGAATTTTGTTCTTCTTCAGATAAAAGTTCACATGCGTCATCACTTGCATTTTTTTCTGGGCACATTCAGCAAAGCTGCTTGTTTCTGTGGTCTGTACTACATTTAAACATCATTTGCATGCAGTAGCAGGCTCTGAAACACTACTGGTGTTATTGCCATGACAGGGTGAAAGGTTTAATGGTTATTTGAACAGTGTCACATTTTCAAGTGAGCTTGTAGCCAGAACTGAAAATTTAAGTCAGTGGTTGGCTGGTAAGAAAATAACCTGACATCTTCATTGCAGCTTGAGTTAGCCAGGCTCATGGAAGTATGATGAAATAACTGCTTCTCTTCAATTAGCACTGATTTTATGAAAACAAAGTAGTATTTGCATGATTTCAAACACAAAAAAATGCAGCTGTTTCCCCATTCTTACAAATTTGCTCATTAGGCCCCTGGAGGAGGGTGGGACAGGCCCCAAGGTCATGGCTGGTTTACATTGTGTCCTCTGCCAGAGTGTCCTCTCTGCATGGCAGTGTGCAAACTGGAGTTTGAAAACGGCCAATTTAGACAATACTGCCTATAGCAGCAGTGCTGGGATGGATAAATGTGGTTTTCAGTGCAGCTTTTGCAAGCCCAGCCGTGGCCTCCAACGTGTACTTGGCTGAAACTGTTAGATACCCTTGATTTATAAGAATGTAGAAGAGTTGCTTTTTTTGTGCTTAAAATTATGGAACTACTGCTTGCTTTCAGTACAGCTGAATGTGTTTGAGCAACTGAGGGCTTGACTATCCAGAAGAAAGCAAGTTAAAGGACAGATGATAACTGAGCACCAGAAGTCAAGGCTAATTAGAAGCACAGATGGCTTTTTTGCATGTTTACCCTGTCTGAAACACTCAGAGACAGCACTGCCGGTGACTGCTGAAAGGCAAAGTGAATTCTCACTGCTAAGCAGTGTGGCCAACAGATAAAGCCTTAGGTTTGAAAATGAGCTTTAGGTTTGAAAATGGAGTTAATAGCAGTTCAGGTGTGAGAGGACTGAGCAGAACATACTGAGCTCCTCTGTTTTCAGGAGATGCCGGGGAGAGGAAATGCTGGTGCCGTCAGAGCAGGGCAGTATCAGGCCTGTAGAGGTGAGACTTGCTAGCTACAAAGGTGCCTTTAAGAATTTACTAGAAGCTCAGACAGAGTCAGTGACCATGAGACCACATCAGCCCAGTCTGCAAAAATATTTAACATATTGCAGAATACATAATGTTGTGCTTTCTTTCAAAACAGAAACTAAGTCTGCCCTACCTACCCATTGCTGTTGCTACTTGCTGTTCAGTTTGGGACGCATTGCCTTGGGAAATTTAATTGGCTTTGACTTTTCTCTTGGAAATAGCTTATTTTCCATAATTTTGGTTGTCATTTTGTCAGCTGGCAGACTATTTCATGTACCTCTTGGCCTATTTGACAGGTTGTTTTCCCAAGCAGTGCTTCAACTATTTCTGAAATCTGTTAATTGTTTGTAGCCCTGTAGTCTGAGATCTCTAATATGACTCAAGAGTTTCAGCCTCTCCACTTGGGTTTAAGTAACTGCACTTGAGTTTGGGGAAGGTGTGGGCGGAAGCTCTCCAGCTTTGCTCGTATGTGCTCTGAGAGAGATCAATGGCATCTTTGCTCTGTATCTGCACTAAAATGGGACTTTTCTGGCTTGTATGTCCACTTTTCATGCCCTGTGGCAAAAACCTTTTAAAGAGGTCTGGAACAGCTAAAATCAACACTAAAGAGCTTGTTTAGACTGGGCCAGTTGGTGTAAAATGTCCCTGGCTGATCAATTTTCTCTTTCCTTCATGTCTACCAGAAGCACATTAAAACCTCTTGCCTAGTTCCCTGTCAGGTCTGGAAGAGTTTCTAATTAGAGAAGCTAATCTTTGTTTTGTCATGTTTTAGCTGACAAGAATTTCCACAGATTCCCTGAGACTGGGAACTCTCTGGCAGCCAAAAATGTAGCCTACTTGAAATGTGGGCCATGCAGCTGTCACTGTGGCTGTGCAAGGTGCTTTATACCCATCCCAGTTAGAGTCCTTGTAGGATTTGCAGTGAGTCCTCATTTAGCATTAAGAATTCTCTCTGAATGTGATTCATGATCCCATATGGTTTATATGGGAATGGCTTTAATGAAACAGAGTGGACAAAACTCGCATAACTGTTAGGTGGAACAGGGATGACTGACATGAGAAACTTTATTTTTTTTCCTTTCTCAGTGATCGCTCGCTATCAGGGAGGTTCCCAGCCTGCAAGTGTAATTCAGTCTTTGTCTTTCATCAAGTCCCTGCCTCATGCTAATTCAGTTTTGCCTTAGGTTGCAGCTCTAGTTTGTGTTTGTAAGCTGAACATTTCATGCCCACCCTCCCAGTGCTTGCCTGTGAGTTTTCATGGCGCTCACACAAGTTCTCCTGAGTTCCAAGGAGCACTCCACCAGAAACTGGCAGTGCTTTACTTGATGTTTCCAAACAAAACAAAACAACCCAAGCAAAAACTCACAAAGCAAAAAGAAAACCCTACCAAAACAGAAAGCAAACATACACACAAAAAACCCAAAAACAAACAAAAAACCAAGCCAACTTTTCATACATAGCTGTTCCCAATTACGGTAACTCCCATGCCAACAAAATAGTAACTCTTTATAATAGTATATGCATACTGTTTGTACTTCATTTTGAGAGATATAAGTTATGCAGTCTATTCACATTGGTACTTCTGAACCATCTGTCTAGCAAGGTATGACTGTAAAATATTTTTAGTTTATGGTTGGAGTTTTTTAGTGGCATTTTCAGAAAATAAGCACAAGTCAAGTACAAGTCTCTACAGGTTGGTAGAGAGAGTGTGATTTATTAAATTCCAGATTATTAGATGTACTATGAAAATGCTACTGTACAAAATCATTTTCTTGTCTTTATGTGGTACCAGATTTTGAAAGGGGAAACATGTTTTTTAGCTACTGTTTTTTATAGAAGAAGGGGAGAAGAAAAAGACAGTGAAAATCAGAAGTTTATTGTAATACAGACATTTTTTGCTTTAGAGACCATGATCATGCATATGTAATACCTACGGAAAAAGCCTTCTATTTTGCCTGTTCCACCCATTTCATTCAGTGCACATTAATTTATTGGTCCACAATCTGACCCCTGTGTTGTCAGTCAGTGATTAGGCAGAATAAAGAAGAACAGGTCATCCTTTACTGTTATTGGAGGAAAGGAATTAGTCGCTTTTATCTCCCCCTGTAGTGCAACATCTCAAAGAAAGTATTTTGTCAGCAATTTGTTGGTTGCAGCAGCTTTATCGTTTAAGTGGTACAAGTTGCTGGGAAAGCTCATTTAGTAACAAGTTAAATGCTACAATCTCCTGTAAGCTATGTATGTAATACTGCATTTTATGGTCTAGCCCTGCAGAGCTATTCTGCATGTAACACGTTAAACATTAACTACTGTTTGGGTACAGAAGGTGGAGTGTGCTCTCTCTGGTTTCTATTGGGTGTGTGGCAGTGGAAGATAAACATATACTCATAGTTAATGCCATAAAGCAAGCAACCATGAGCAGAGTAGGGCATCAAGTGCATTTTACCTATATTTTGAATTTTTCATATTCTGCTCTTTCTCTCTTTATTGCTTTAGAGGGTTTTCTCCTCCCTCACTTAAGCAAAATCTGTTTAAATTTTGTTGTGCTTTGGTTTGGCTTCTTTTAACAAGTGCTGATTTTACTCCATATGAGAAAATACGTTCTAGGTACTTTTTGTTCAGTTTATTACAGTTATTGTACAAGTAAAGATGATTTCTTAGCAATGTACCGTTTTAAGAAGCCGTTGTATTCTCACCTGCCTTTAATAGAATGTTGAACTTTGGTTAAGAATGTCTATTGTCCATCTCTTGCCTCCCTCAAAATAATGAAACAATATCTTCCAATGACAATTTAATGTTAGTATTAAGCTTTTATGCAGCTTGCTTTAATGGGGCACCTAATTCTGCTCTTGAAATTCGATATGAATTCCTGTGCTTCTGTTTCGTTAGTTAAAAAAAACCCCAAAATACAACTTAAATAAAATTTGCTACCTATACCTGAGCTTGCTTGACCTTCCTGGAAAAAACAGGTGTAACTTGTTATCTTGTCTATTGCTGAAAAAAACTGATTTTAGACAGCTTAGAACTCTGAACAGGAGTTCAGCATGTTATGATTGATGCAGAAGGCCAAAATAAAGGAACTGATTGCTTAACTGTGAATTTTGCTACCTTTTAGAGTAAAGCAGAAATGCCTAATATGTTAGTTTTAAAAATTGAAAAAAAAAGAAATCCTTAAAGTTGTTAGAGGGACAGCAGTCACAAAAGTGGATCCTCACCAGTACTTCCCTGTATAACGTACAGCTGATCATCTCATGTATTTTTGGCCGAGGGCGTTTTTGCTCAAGAACTTCCCCAAGCAGCTGAACAGGATTTGCATGAAAAATTGGTTTGTTATTGCCTTTTCCTTCTACCCACCTGTAATCTTCAAACTTTGGTTTTCTAGTGTTGAAGATTGAGTATCTAAATTCTTGCCTTAACCTAAAAAAAAAAATACCCAAGCCAATGCATCCTACCTTTAAGATCTGCTAAGTTTTCTAGTGTTACCTGTAGTCCATAGTTGAGGTTTTAGTTTTTAAGTTTTATTTCCATGTTTCAGATGGCATGCCAAGTAAGATTTACAGCTTTTTTGGCCCTTGTTTGTTTCTTCGTTTAAAGGCTGTAAATTTGATGGCAATTGGCAACATAAATTAAAGATTCTTATCAAATCCCATTAATTTTCTTCTCAGTGCTCTTCAAGTATTCAGGCTGTCCAGAATTTATTTTGCAGCTTCAGCGGTGGTGTGACACTGCACAACTGCAGTTGTTGATAGCCAGCAGATTTCAGGCAGTGTATTAAGCAAGCTTTTCCCGGAGAATCTGACTTCCTGGGGTACAAAATGATGGACTTAGGACGCTTGCAGGGCATAAGCCTTCTCTTTCTCTTGTACATTTTTAGTTACGATGAACTTTGAATGTTTTCTTTGAGAGTGAAATCCGATGGTGTTGGAATAGCTGCAGACAAGAACAGTGTGTCACTGTCTGTTTCCTGAGGAAAATAAAAAGAAATGTCAATGCAATTCTTCAGAATAAATAGAACTGCTCTTTTGATATTTTGTATATCTCTCTTTGTTTATCTCTTCTCACACATTTTAACTTGAAAAGAAATACACCCAAACAAACCCGCACTGGCCAGTTTAAAAGAAAGTGTTTTCTGTTTTGTTACAGAAAAATGCAAAGGGACAGGAGTTGTTTGACCAGATTGTGTATCATCTGGACCTTGTAGAAACGGATTACTTTGGCCTGCAATTCATGGATGCTTCCCAGATCACAGTGAGTATAACTTAGGTTGATTTTTGTGCTTTGCAGTAGTTTATGTTGCGTGTCATAAATGTATTGCTGGTGCAGTTCCTTGGAGAGGTGTCAGCACTGGAGGATGTACTGCTGAAACAAGTGATGCCATGTCTTATTCTTGCACATAGAGCTACATCCTCTGAATGAGTCCTGTGTCATTTTATATGACACGCATGTGATTTGATTGCACACAAGTTAGAAAAACAATGAATGTGGGTACAGAAAAATGTGGTTTATGGTTAGTAGACTCACGGTATTCAAAATGTTTTGCAAGCAAGGATTTCTTGTAAATTTTCTCTTCTGTTTCATGCACACATTGTGTTGCTTTGTAGGTTTAGGTTCATTTGCAAGAGCAAAAAGTTTAGCTAAGAGTTCTTCTTCTCTTCCTTATATAAGGACCTCCAGTACCTACAGGTAAAATAAATAAATCTAAAAAAGACCCCTTACAGATCTATATTTAATCTTTTCCTTTGTCTGTTCACTCTGTGTGAACAGGAAATTTGACAAAAACCTGCACTGTGGATATAAATTATGCATATTTGGAAAATAAGTGTTTCCTTTAGTGCTCTCTGGTCAGTTCATAACTGATTTTTCCATGAAGCAACAGAAGATGTTTTCTCTGGGATAACAGAATAAAATAATGGGAAAATGTAGCTGCAATATTGACATCCTGGGAAGTGTAGGTTCAAAGTTTATCATCCCAGAATTCTCAGCTTTATTCTCTCAAGCTTGGGTCAAAGGATGGATCAGTGTTTAAGCTGCTGCATTATCATCTGGGTTTTACCAGTCACTTTAAACAGCAAACAGGAAACCTATCCAGGTACTGTAATGACTGGAATACTGGAATAAGGGAATCTGTGGGTTTAGGGAGAAGTGGTATTAATCTATTTAAACATTATCCTGATGTCTAAATTAATTTAATATCACTGAAAACTGATGTTTTGAATGAAGTATGTCCATAATGGGTTTGGGATTTTTAGGTGGTTTAATGTGTGTGTGCTCCTGATAAAATTTCTAATACATAAATTGTGTATACTTTTATGATGGATCTGATTAAAAGGACACAGCTAATAGCACAGGGCTCTTTTGCCTGATAAGAAAAATGCAGATGTGAGTAGCTATGTCTTCTGTATGCAGCTCTCTCACTGGTGTTGAGGGCAAAGTAGGTGTATACATGCAAGTGCTTTAGATGTGTTTGTGTGCTGTTTCTTTGTTCTGTTAAGGAGGGAAGTACATGTTGCATCTACAGTTACGAGAGGGATGAGGGTTGTGAACAGCTACTGGGGGGCTCTGAAAAAAGCCAACTCTGGTTGCAGGGCTTTGGTGGTAGCGTTGTGATTTCCTGAATTAAGAGGAGTGTTGAGGGCAAAGTTCTTTACCTTCACTGAAGTGCAAGGCCAAAAGCTCTTACTTGGCTCTTGGGTTTTTGGTATGGCTCAAGCTGGGCAGAGAGTAGAGCTTAGAGAACTTCAAGGCACAAGCTTTTATCTTGCCCAGCACCCTGTGTCAAAAGGTTCCATGCTTTAACAGCCTGCCTTCGTCTGTTTTGAACTTGTGACCTGCTCTTTTCCTCTGCACAGCAATTAATGCAGAGCCTCCATGGGCTTCTGCTTAGTGCCAGCCCAGACACACAATGGCAAGTGGGGAACTGGAAGATTAAAGTTGTGTAAACCCCTTTGAGGCTCTAAGCCTTTGTCTTTAGTATGTATTGTTAAGGGCTAAACATCTTTAAGCCACCATTACAAGTAAGAAAGCACAAAATAGTCTTTGAATAACAGAAATTGCTTCTGTGTGCTCCAAGGCCAGAAGCTTTTGAGTGCACTGTGTTTCCTGCAGTCCTGTAACTTTGCCAAGGAGTTGGGACAAGCAATCTTGATAGCTGTGATTTACAAAACCAAATCGTGATTAGAGTTTATCTGCTTTGAAAGAGAAAAAACTTTAATTGTTTGAACAGCTTATTTTTAGTACAAATCCCCCCCATAATGCTGTAAAAAGCAAGATGTCAGCAGTAATGCAGAAAATACTGTAATGCCTATTCAGTGAACTCTGCATTAGTTTGTATCTTTTGCTCTTTGAAGATATCCATCAGAAGAATGATAAAAGGATGTAGATAATCATCTAATAGTTTATTCTAAACCAAATCTTAGTGTACTGTTGTATTTTGAGTTACTTGCTATTAACTCTAGTAGAAATATGCTAATACAAGAAAGCAATTTCTTATTCTAGCTGTTACAGAACTTCAACAGAGTAGTTGTGCTTGGGGTGATTGAAGGGTGTCACTCTGATGTAGGAGGTCTCTGTAGTGGTTTAGAGGAAACACAAAGCTTATTGGGTTTTCAGTTACTTTTACTACAGTCTGTGTTTTCTAGGGAAGCAGGAGGCCTTGAAAGCTTTAGCTGAGGTTGAGCAGTAATAAAACCTTGGGAGACCATACTATTGATGTTCAGTTGGCACGAGGAAGTATTTCATTGATCTTTGTAGAAACTGGTTGCTTGCAATGTATTCTATGGTTGGTTTAGGTGTTTGACACTTATTTTTGGCTGTTGGTAGCTAATGTTTATTAATTTTCTATCCAGGAGTGTCCTTTCTTTGTCTCTTATTCTATTAAATTATCTTAATTTTAAAAAAGGCTTTCTATGGTTAACAGCTCCTTGTGAGCTCTGTATTTTATAGGGTTTCTCAATATTTACATACNATTATTATTATTATTTTTAATTTGTTTGCAAATGGGTTGCTGTCGTCCCTGGGAATGGATGGGAGCAAAAGCATTAAAATGCCTCTTTTTTCACATGTGTCTCTTTCTGTGATCCTCTAAGTCCTTTAAGTCCTTTATGTTGATCTCTAATGTCACAAAGAACCCTTAGCTTTAAGAAGGTCTGTATGGAAGAGCCTTTCCCAGCTGTGCTCTGCAGCCAGTTGAACCATTCTGAGGATGTGTGGCTGCACCCAGTGTATCTGGCGCGTTGGGAAGCACTGGATTTACAGTGTTTGTACAGCAAGACTGATGTGTAAGGACACCCTGTGCCTCCTTTCAGGCTAAGGTGGGGACCAGGGTTCCCAGGCAAGATGAGTGCCAGCGCCAGCCTGCAGTGAATTGTCCTGGTAAACTATGTCTGCATCTGAACTTCCCAGTATTGACCAATTTCTAAACTGAGTTTTGATGCAAGAGA
Source organism: Hylia prasina (assembly GCA_013397195.1). Classification (NCBI taxonomy): domain Eukaryota; kingdom Metazoa; phylum Chordata; class Aves; order Passeriformes; family Sylviidae; genus Hylia; species Hylia prasina. The sequence continues at coordinate 896,675 of VYXD01009094.1, read as the reverse complement.
TGAGAAGACAGTGGAGGGAGGACATGGAGAAGATTGTGTAGAAGTGAAATAAGCTTTCATGAAAGCAATTGCTCTAAGTACAAAAACAAGAGGGGAAAAAACATGGCCAGAAGTGTGTTGCCTAGAGTGGGCCTGACCAGCAGTGTGTCAGGATGCACTGGTTCTGACATTGAGATCCTCACTTCTACAACAGGGCAGCCTTCTGGCCAGGTCTTTCTGGGAGAGTCAGGGTCATGCATGACTCACAACAAAGGATTTCAGCAGTGCTGGGGGGCAGGTAGGAAGCAAGCTGGACAACAAATTATATAAGTACCTTTGTTTCCTCTGCACATCAAGAGCTAGATTCCTGGATGTTTCAGCAGGTGTTGGATCAGAGACTTGTAGTGCCTTGGTTCATTATGGCTGCCTCTACTGTATCTGAATTTTCTTTCAAGGGCTCATTAATCAGTTTTTTTCAGCTGCTGCTTTTGATATTACTGCCATGACTTTGTAAGATATGAGGGATGTGGAAAAATGAGCAGTTCAAACCAGTCAATTAGCCTCATAGTGTGATATCTGGGAGTCTTTTTCCTTTTGTTCTTCTTAATACTTGAACAAGTGTTCATGAATAGGGCCGTATTTTCAATATACTGGATGTAGGAAAGAAGGGAGACTGGTAAATATTTTAAGAATGCTAAATGTTTCCTTTTCTGTTACTGATAGAAACATACTATTTC
>VYXD01009094.1:869534-895871 GCA_013397195.1 Hylia prasina | reverse complement strand
AGTTACTTTTACTACAGTCTGTGTTTTCTAGGGAAGCAGGAGGCCTTGAAAGCTTTAGCTGAGGTTGAGCAGTAATAAAACCTTGGGAGACCATACTATTGATGTTCAGTTGGCACGAGGAAGTATTTCATTGATCTTTGTAGAAACTGGTTGCTTGCAATGTATTCTATGGTTGGTTTAGGTGTTTGACACTTATTTTTGGCTGTTGGTAGCTAATGTTTATTAATTTTCTATCCAGGAGTGTCCTTTCTTTGTCTCTTATTCTATTAAATTATCTTAATTTTAAAAAAGGCTTTCTATGGTTAACAGCTCCTTGTGAGCTCTGTATTTTATAGGGTTTCTCAATATTTACATACCTCCATTTCTACAGTTGAACTCTTTGTTGCAGTTTTCTGTCCTGTGATGCCAAAACATGGATACCGTCCCAGCCTCTCCTGTGTTTCACAAGAATTCATAACTGAAGGATTTGCCCACATTTATTAGCTTGGAATTTGTGTGCTTCCATCATGATTTTATTTCTGTTCACAAGAACAATTACAGAGTAATTGAGAGGGAAGAATTTTTAAGATAAATATTTGAATATTATTATTATTATTATTATTATTATTATTTTTAATTTGTTTGCAAATGGGTTGCTGTCGTCCCTGGGAATGGATGGGAGCAAAAGCATTAAAATGCCTCTTTTTTCACATGTGTCTCTTTCTGTGATCCTCTAAGTCCTTTAAGTCCTTTACGTCTGATCTCTAATGTCACAAAGAACCCTTAGCTTTAAGAAGGTCTGTATGGAAGAGCCTTTCCCAGCTGTGCTCTGCAGCCAGTTGAACCATTCTGAGGATGTGTGGCTGCACCCAGTGTATCTGGCACGTTGGGAAGCACTGGATTTACAGTGTTTGTACAGCAAGACTGATGTGTAAGGACACCCTGTGCCTCCTTTCAGGCTAAGGTGGGGACCAGGGTTCCCAGGCAAGATGAGTGCCAGCGCCAGCCTGCAGTGAATTGTCCTGGTAAACTATGTCTGCATCTGAACTTCCCAGTATTGACCAACTTCTAAACTGAGTTTTGATGCAAGAGCTGAGAAGACAGTGGAGGGAGGACATGGAGAAGATTGTGTAGGAGTGAAATAGGCTTTCATGAAAGCAATTGCTCTAAGTACAAAAACAAGAGGGGAAAAAACATGGCCAGAAGTGTGTTGCCTAGAGTGGGCCTGACCAGCAGTGTGTCAGGATGCACTGGTTCTGACATTGAGATCCTCACTTCTACAACAGGGCAGCCTTCTGGCCAGGTCTTTCTGGGAGAGTCAGGGTCATGCATGACTCACAACAAAGGATTTCAGCAGTGCTGGGGGGCAGGTAGGAAGCAAGCTGGACAACAAATTATATAAGTACCTTTGTTTCCTCTGCACATCAAGAGCTAGATTCCTGGATGTTTCAGCAGGTGTTGGATCAGAGACTTGTAGTGCCTTGGTTCATTATGGCTGCCTCTACTGTATCTGAATTTTCTTTCAAGGGCTCATTAATCAGTTTTTTTCAGCTGCTGCTTTTGATATTACTGCCATGACTTTGTAAGATATGAGGGATGTGGAAAAATGAGCAGTTCAAACCAGTCAATTAGCCTCATAGTGTGATATCTGGGAGTCTTTTTCCTTTTGTTCTTCTTAATACTTGAACAAGTGTTCATGAATAGGGCCGTATTTTCAATATACTGGATGTAGGAAAGAAGGGAGACTGGTAAATATTTTAATAATGCTAAATGTTTCCTTTTCTGCTACTGTTAGAAACATACTATTTCGCCCATGAATAAGCTATGACGTTCCCCTGTGACTCAGTTTCCCCTCCCTGAATCTCTTGTTCCTCTGGATGATGAGCACTTTGGGACTGTGATTGTTGCTGGATGGGTGTCTGTAGATTGTAGCCAGGAGCAAAAAATACCAGTCCAAGATGGATGGTCCCAAAACTTGAGAACATCCTGTAGCACTTGATGCTTCAGTTTCTAATAGTGGCAGTGACAGGGAATGCCAGTTCAGTAACTGGACAAAGGCAGTGTGGCTGACTCCACAGTGATGCAGAACACCTGATGAATGTGGAACACTTCCAGCTGTGGCTGTCCAAGTCTGTATTGTGGTTTGTGAACACCTGGTGGAAGACCCCAAAACACTAACAAATTCCAGTCTTTAGTCATCCAGCAGAACCTGCTGTTTTGGGAGGACATTTTTCCAGCACAGACTTCTGATTTCTGACAGAGAAGCAGGCGTACAGGGCAGGTGGTTGTGATGCTGTCTGTCAGTGATGCTTCTACACCTCTCTCCTGAGTGTTAAGAATTATCTTCAGCACAGCAAACAGTTTGTGCTGGTTTCTTTTGTCTCTGTGTGTGGCTGGAGCATAAGCTGAAGTGATTTTCTCAGTTTTCTTCCACAGATTTAGTCAGGTTTGTTGCCCACTTGTTACAAATCCCTTCAGTTTATTTTTAGATGTTTGGACATAGGCATCAAAAATTAAAAGTAAATTGCTAAAATTGATCTGGAGTGGTATCAGCTTTCATTGTCTGTAAAGTACATCTAATGAGAAATATACTAGACCAGGCAAGTTTTTTATATAATTTTTATATAATTCTGTGTTTTCTGTCACATCAAGTCTGCAAAGCAAAATATTCTTTGGTTATGACATGGATATGAATTAGGATAGGCTAATGGTCTTGAAGGATGTCCCTGTATCTCTCTGTTATTCTTGGCTGGTTTATCTGGTCTGCAGTTGAACCACACCATTTATCAGGATGCTTCTGAGATGGCTCTGTGCTGACTCAGACTGGGACAGACTAGACTTCCATGAATACCACACAATATATGTGAAGGTCTCAGGGCTGGTAAAGACCCATTAAGGCCTACCAGGGCTCTCACAGCTCTGGAGTGGCCTTGTACTTCCCAAGATCACAATCTAGGGCTTTATCACAGCTCCATCTGCCCTTCTGCTGCTGGAAAGCATTGCCCCCTGCAATGCCTGCACTGTCTCCGTGTGTCTGACCTGGGGAAGGTGGCAGCCCTTCTTCACAGGGCAGGAGAGAACTTGGCATGGAGACTGCAGAATGATGTCAATGGAGGGGGGCTGCTGGAGGGCAGCTGGTCTGACTTCTTCAGGCCAGAGATAACTTAGAAAACTGATTAAACTTTGCCCCTGGATCAGGTTAGTCCTCACACCTCCAGCAGTGTTGATGTGGTACTGTACCACTGTGCCAGGGGCTTGTTCAACAACATACTGACAGCAGCATCCAAAGAGGGTCTAGATCAAAACTGGCCAGCTGAGACTGAAACTCCTGTAAGATCCTGCCAGTATTTTGTGAAAAGTTGATCTCGTCTGAGCCCAAACACAAACTGTTCGCCTCCTTAATCCCAGCTTGGTTTTGTAATGTGGATGCTATTTGAGTAGAAGGGCATTCCCTTTTTTTTTTTCTTTCAAGTTGGGTAGGGGAGATTGTAGAGCGGCATCTTGAAAGATGCCTGCAGGTCTAGTCTCTTGAAAGGGGTGTCCCTGTCCCAGCTCCTCATAGCAGCTTCAGTTGTATCTGGTTTCTTGGGGCTTTGTTCAGTCATGTTTGATACCCTCAAGGATGGTGGCTCCATAGTCCTTCTGGGCACCTGTGCTTTGTCTGAACAGCCTCATGGTGACAGTGTTGGTCTAGCTGGGACTTCTCCTGAGTCTGGTGCCACTCATCCTCCTGCCATGGAATACCTCTGAGAAGTGTCAGTCATCTTCTCTACAGCCTCTCAGTAGGCAGCTGAAGTCACCAGTCAGGTGAGCCTTCCTTTTCAAAGAGGAACATAACTTTCTAGGAGGGATTAGAGAGACATGAGAACAATAGCTCATTGTTTTAAGTTGTGAAATCTTGGGAGATTATCCTGTTTCTAAGTATATGCTTGTGCACTCCCTGAGTTTCTACATTACTCCAGTTCTCATATGGTTTTCTGTAATAATGTTGAAAGGTGACCTGCAAAAGAAAAGAGGACTTTTTCTCCTTTGCTCCCTTTTAAATCTGTAAATATAGAGAAATCCCCAAACTGTGGTTTGGTGAGTAGAATTTTTATTGGCTTTTAGGTGACTCCTTCCTCCATGTGATACATACATTTTTAACCTCTCTACTTTAGAAGGCTTTGTGAGTAATGGCAGGCAGCTTGGTAGGATTCAGGTGCCTAGGAAACCAGAAAGCAAGAAGACAGTTGAAGGGATAATTGACTTTTGGTTTTAAAGGTGCTGGCTTTTGTTTAGCCCACCTTCTTTTCTGAACTTGATCACTGAGTATGATTCTCTTTCTTGTACCTCCAGGTACAACTTGATAAAGCATTAAATTGATATTTTTCAGAGGGCAAAATAAACTTCCAGTAAAAATGGTCTTTCTCTTACTGATAGTTAAATATATAAAAAAGCATAAGGGAGAACAGTCTATTAAAGATGTTCTTCATGCATTTTAAACTTAAAACTTCATTTTAAACTTTTCTTAAGCAAAGGAAGCAAACCAAAGAGGGTCAAATGCAATTTTTTTCCTTTTCAGGTCACTTTTGAGGGCTGTATAAATCAAGACAAGGAATTTTCATTCTTTTAGGAAGCAAGTAGAGTGGCGGTAGAATTTGCAAAGCTCAGGTGTGTGATGGGATTGTGTTAGCCTGTGGAAATCCTCCTTTCGGTCTTCATTTGGCACTCACGTGGTCCTTATAAGTTGACTGCTTTATCAGGTGTAGTTTATCTACTGTGTCTTGACACACATATATCTTTCCCATGCTGTATATCTATTTTGAGAAAATATTGGCTGCTACCGTTAGGAAATGTTGAGGTACTTATTTTTTCCGTTTCACTTTGAAAAAGTGACTGATCAACAGGAGACCGTGCTGAGATAAACACACGCTTCCAGTACTTTAAGAAGTTATTTTTTTAAATGATGCTTCTTTCGTGTGGAATTGTTTTCAACACATGACTCCCAGTCAGTGGCTACTGTGTTATGTCAGTTAATACCATAGGAAGCATGGTATTGTTATTCATTTGATGGAGCAAACAATTTTTATTGAGACTAAGGAGGAATAAATGGAAGTTAATGCAGCATTTGGCCTTCCAGTTTACCTGACAAAATTAAAGGAGGGACCACAGTGGTCTCTGCAGCTGATGATGGGAGAGGGAGGTGCTGAGCTCTCCTCTCTGGTATTCAGTGAAAGGATGGATGGGAATGGTTCAAAGCTGCATCATAGGAGGTTCAGACTGGACTTTGGGAAGCATTTCTTCTTCTTTCTTCTAGAGGCTTCTCAAACACTGGAACAGACTTCCTAGAGAGGTAATTAATGCCCCAAGCCTATTTTGGGCAATGCCGTTAATAAAATGAAGTGGTCAGGCAGTAGGACTAGATGGTCATTATAGGTCCTTTCCAGCTGAACTACTTGTTCTGTTCTAGCATAATCATAGAATTCTGATTACCTGCACTTTGATCAGGTTTGGGTTTTTCTTCCATTACTATGGGTAAAGCAGCTTAGACATTGTCTTCCTATCGTAACAGTCATAAAGCAATTAATCCCCTTCCTCCTCCTTGTTCTGCACTGATATTTCCAAGTCCAAACAGGATAGGGGGATTATGGTGGTTAAAATGAATCTGGTCAGTCTTAGTCCTACACTGTGAGATCCATAGTTCAGTTTCTTTGCTGAGTCTGGATCCTGAAATGAATCTGGTCAGTCTTGGTCCTACACTGTGAGATCCATAGTTCAGTTTCTTTGCTGAGTCTGGATCCTGAAATGATGTATGGTTGTTTAGCCAGAACACAAGACAGGCAGAGCTACAGTCTTAGGTGCTGAGAGAGGAAGGCTCCTCTGGTTTTATTCAGCTTCCTAGTGAGACTTCAGAATTCATTGCTTTCACTTTCCTTTAACTGAGTCAGCCAAGCCCAAACCTATTTTAGGCTTTAGCTAGAGTGCTTTGATTTTTTTCAGCTCAGAGGGACATTTGGAAAGCTGATGTGGTACACAGTGTGAAGAAGCCCTCTGACATTATCTGAGGCAAAGAAGTGTTAAAATTCAGCCTGATTTTCACAGAAATTGCACAAAATATCTGAAATTGGAGTTGGTTCAGAAATCTGCATGAAAACTCCCAGGCCTGGGAGCTCTGGGCCAATAATACTGTCAGTCCATGCCCTGCCTCCATCTTTGTATTTATAATCCGTGTGGTGGCACATCACACACTTGATGTGTAGAGTAGCATGGGGGTAAAGCAGCAGCTCACTGTTTTTTCTGAAGAGAGGTGACTTCAGTGTTTGCTGTGCTTTATCTCCTGGAGCTGTCTGCCTCTGGCTGCTTAGGTACAAAGAGTGATGATAATTTCCTGTCTAAGCTATAGTCTCAGTTAATGTTCTGCACAAGCAGTTCCTGGAGTCTTGTTAGGTATTTTTTAGCCATTATCTGAAAGCATTTGCACTTGCAAATAATCGGTTTGAAACTTACTCTTACTTGAGCTTTAATGTACCTTAAAGCCCACATGCCAAGAAAGGGACTATCAGCTGTTTTTTCATTGCGAATTATTATAGTTCAGGTTGTGCAGTGCTTGTTCCAGAACATGTACTAACAGCAGTTTTTGGCATGTGTTATAGATGTTTTTTACATTAAGCTAAACTTTTCTTTTAATGCATTCATTATATTTGTCTTTGAGGGCCTTTTTTTTAGCCAAAATAAATATTGAATAGAAAGACATTTTCATAGCTAGGTATTTGAAGAATAAAAAATTAATCTGCCCTGGAGCTGTGAAAGTAAAAGACTTATGTAATTTCAGCAAAAAAAAAAAAGGCCAGGTTTCAATGTTGATTTTTCTTCCTTATCAAAAATTTGAGATTTCACAAAGCTGTATTTTTTCATAAGAGAGCAAAGTAGAGACAGAGTAAATTACTTGCAACTCTAAGGAATGTATTTATATGAGCTACTGTAATGTTTTCTTTCCATTCTGGTAGACATTTTTACCAGATTAAGGATTATAAGAATGGATTTCTTGGCAGCCTCACTTTAAGGGAGTCTTGCAAGTCTCCTGCAAATAAAATCACCTGCAGAATCATTGTTCCATTTCTCTTTCTACCTCTTGTGAGATTTATTTACCTTAAGGATCATAAGCTGTCAGACTTTGGATCTGTACACATCTATACCTGTGATAAATTTTTGCCTTGGTTTAGAACATACTTAGTAAATAAGTACCGGTATTACTAGACAACAAATAATTTTGCACATTTAATTAACCATAGTAGCATGGTGTTGGTGTAATAATGAGTAGTCATTGAGAGATTATCCTTTTTCTGAAAACATTAATGCTTTAGGAAAGAAGGAAGAGGGTTTTTTTTCCTAAGAATTTGTTTCATAGTACCTAGTTAATAATTTTAAAATATATATAAAGATGGAAAAACATTTATTTCAAGGAAATCCAAAACTCTCTTACCACTTTGTGTGACAGAAGCATTTACATGGAGTTGCTTCCAATAAAATTGCAGCCTTCTGTAGGACATTGAGCAGAGACTGTCAAAGACTTAAGTTAATTTTAGACCAGATTGTGTTTATTGCTGCCTTTCTGTAGATTCAACTTACACTGACAAGGAAGTGTGTAAACTTTGTTGGGAATCATATGTTTTTGTCATCATGGTTGCACTATTCCAGATTTTCTGCCTTATTTTAAAAAGGAAAGGGTGGGGTATACATCAGTGTTTCCCAAATGCTTTTAGTGGGGTTAAGTCTCCATCCTGACCTTGTAAAAACTTGGCTATGGTGCAGTGGAAGGCAGGATAGTACAGCATCTGGAAGGTCTTCATTAAGCAGAGGTTTAAAGGAGGATGAAACTCAGGGGTCTGGGGCAAAAGAGGGCCTTCCTTACATTCCACTGCTTTGTGGCCTTGGATTTTGAAGTTTCTCCTCTGGAAGAGTGGCTTCCCTGGCAGTACTGATGAATTTAAAAATCAAGCTTTCCCGTGTGGAAGAAGGGAAGTTATTAAATGTGCCAATAAACACTTTGACCGATGTGCAGAAGTTTAGAAAATATGGCAATATTTCCTTATAAGAAATTTGTATCAGTTAAATTTTGTTGTATACAGTTTATGGAGTCAACAAAATCTTGAAATGGAACTTCTTTTTAAGTGTGGATTTTCTTTTTTTAGCACTGGTTGGACCATTCAAAATTCATTAAGAAGCAAATAAAAAGTAAGTACTATGTCTCTGCCTGTTTATTTTGTTACTTTGTAAAGAATTTGAATTTAATGTATTAGAACCTGATAGAGAATATTTAAATATGAACTTTAATGGAATATTTCTTTAATAAATATTTCTTAGGAAATAGTTTTAATTTACTGGGTAATTGGCTGAGTCTATTATGCCTAAATGCAAGAGCACCTAAGCAGAAGCCCAGCCTTCAGAAGCCCTTGTTAAACCTGTGCTGTTTGTCTGAGGTAGAGTAGGTTGCCAGGTAATTTCAGTCTGATCTGTGAAATTAGGTTGCCTGGACACAGATCACAGTTCCTGTTGCTGCTTCTGATCCAGAACAGATATCCTGCAATTTCTTTCAGAGAGTGAATGGAAAATACTTCGTTGTGTAATGATTAATTTTTAATTTTTTTTTCCCCAGATTATTATCCAAGATGTAAAACTAACAGAAATACCTGCTGTTTTGTCAAATGTAGTTTTGAAATAGGTGCTGTTTCATTGAAGGTAGTTTTGGATGGAGGGGTTGGGTTGGGCCTCTGAGTTTTCTGTGAAAATTGTCTGAGGCACGGAAGTAGCTCCAGGATTTTTGATAATTGGGATGCAGGCTAAGGTACAGCACAGCATTGGCATTAACATGATTTATTACAATACTGCAGTTGGCAACAGTCATGGGCCATGAAGACATGGCTTCTGTGAGATTAAAATGTGTTTTTCATGGAAATTTTTGACCCCCTTGCAGGGCCTCACAAAGATGGATCCTGATTGTTTCAGTGGTGCTTTTTGTCTTTCTTTTTGATAAGTACCCAAATATCTAGATGATTTTTGTAAATGATGGAGTTCTTCAAAGGCCTTTATAGTAGTTTGCTGTCACCGCATGGTGTGTGGGTGTCAGCTGCTAGAATCCATGTTGGAGATAGCTGCTATGGGAAAGATTTTTGCTGTTTGGTTTTCTCCCCTCTTTTCATGATGTCACAGACTGCTTTACCTTAAGTGACTAACTGATTTCCAGCTGCACTCTCTCCAATAGCTTTGTCCTTTTCTCCTGGAAAATCAGTGGTTCTGTAACACCTTCAGCCAGATTAGTTGCATGTTTTCGTTTTTAATCTGTGAAGAGCCTGCTTTAAAAAGAATTTGGTCAGTCATGGCTCTGAGGAATGCCAGAGAGGGACGGAATTTGTTGGGTGTTGTAAAGGTCTCTCTCACACAACAGGTTACTTTCCTTTACCTTGCGTTCACGAGATGCTTTGTGAAGAGTTCCTCTTTCATGATGGATGTTGCTCACTGCTGTCTTTTCCAAGTCATTAGCTCAGCTATGCAGACTTCACCAGTGGTGCCAAACTGTGAGCTCAGGATGCTGTAACCAGACTTACAGGAGCTGTACATGGAGACAGAATCAAAGCTCCAATTATTTGACTTTTAGCTGCATATCATTTAGCAGAAGGACCATTAATAGGCACATGTGTACATGTTGTGGTGTTACAGAAGACCTTAGAAAAGTGAGAAGAAGTATTTTTTCTGTCAGTTAATACATCAGCAGGCAGTTGGTCATAAATAAGGCTTAGGCAGATAAGGATGCATTGGTTACAGTTTCATGGTAGCTGGATAACTTCCTATTATCTGTGTTACAGGGAAAGTCCAATGTAGCATTCACCTTCTGACATTAGAAAATACAATTCTTGCAATCCCATGGAATTTTGTAGCTTTCTGTGTTCATGGGTGCCTTCCAGAGTTTTCTCCAGCACTTTTCAGTCTATTTATCTTACCTCTTCTCCTTCATGTGTTTCAATGAAAAGCTGATCTGTTGGGCAGGGGTTTTTTTGGAGTACTGTTTGTGCCTAGAAAGAAAAAGCATCACCCTCTCCTTCCCTCTTCCTGCCACTTCCCCTTGGGCCCAGCAACAGGCAGTGTACCTGGAACTTGCTGTCATTGACAACGTGCTGTGAGGCACCCCTCTTTGGACAAAAAATGTGTTTGCCAAGTGGACTCTTGCCTTGATAAATTTGAATTAATGAGTATCATAAAGTATGGCAATAGTCTGTTTTTTCGGTTTATTGCATGCATTTTTAAATTTAAAAAACATGAAATATTGTCTTTGAGGAATTTAAAAAATGTGATTTTGGGTTTCTTGGGTTGTGGGGTGGTGTGGCGACTGTTCTGCCTTAGCAAGACTGCAACAAGTATAAACCTTTTTTCCCCATTTAAAATCTCTGCACATGCAGTTGGACCTCCGTACACATTGCATTTTCGAATTAAGTACTATTCGTCAGAGCCGAACAACCTTCACGAAGAGTTTACAAGGTAGGAACTGTGCATGGCTGATGGGGGAATTAAGACATCCAAGGCATGTGGGGGTGCTGTAAGCAGGTGATTTGAGCTTTCTTATTACCAGTGGTCATTTTGTCTGCCTTCTTAGGTGTTTTCCTATGCTAGAGAAATGTCGTGTTTTTTGTATGCTGCCAGAAAATGGGCCTCTCCAAGAGTGTTAGTGTGTAGGAGATGCTGTGTTTTGGTGCTTTGAAGTTGGCAGTGTTGGGTGGGGAGAACTGCAACTGAGAGACACCTGCTCTTGTACCTGCCATCCTCTGGGAGGGTTTTCCATTATGTCCTGCTAAAATGCCAGTGGCCTGCTTTGTTCCTGATAAGGGTGATTTAATAATGGTGCTGAGGGTAGAGAATTATAGGAATAGTCAGCATAAGCTCTGGGTTAACAGTTGATTGAATCACTTCTGCTTCCCCTTGGTTCTCTGTGAAGCAAAAGCTTGTATAAAATCACTCTACAAATATCTGGAAGTCTTTAGTTTCCAGTCTGCTGGGCTGTTTCTGTGGGTCTGTACCTTGCTGGGTCCGTAGCACCTTGGTTCAGAGCATATTCTGAAAGCTGGGAAAGGAGCAGCTGTAGGAAAGGGTTTACTTATCTTTTGTATCTGCTTGCTTTGTGTCTTCTCTATATAGTAGCAATCTATCTTAATGTCATTTTATCTTTTCTTTTGTTCTGCCTCTCACCGTAGGGTATTTTCTGTGTCTTCTAATTTGCTTGGCAATAATCAGTGTACTCCTAATCAGCCTAAGGTGTTTAAAGATGGTTGATTGTTGTAGTTCATGTGCATGTGATGTTTACATTAAACTTATGCCTGCAGGTAAATGATTACTGTCTCCTTTGCTGTCTGCTGTGCCAACCATGGTTTTTTCCTCTGTCTGAGACAAGATTAAAGGGCTAATTGTCACCAGCTCACAATACAGACATAGGATCTTTAATATCCATTATCAATTTAGTCCAGCAGTGATAATTCAATAAAAGGCCGTAGTACTATAGAATGTATAATTAACTTATAGAAGTCCCTGCCACTTATGTAGCTGACTATAAGATCTTAAGAGAATCCAAAAATGTGGATGATTCATGGACATCTCTAATGAGAAAATGCAGTTAAATTAGTAGGAATAATATGTGTTTTCTGGAAATTGATGTAAGTCTTCATACATCAGGGTGCATGTCTGACAAGTATTACATTTCCCCTGTGGTCAAATTATTGCATTACTGTCTACTATAAGCTTTCTTGCTTAATGCTCTGAAGCATGTGGTCCTAGTCACTGTGAGATTGGGTTTCTGAGCTCTGTGATCATTGCTGTGATCGAGTAAGACATTTTGTCTGAAAGTGTTAAGCTCTGATGCCTTGTGATCTAATTATTGCTGAAAGGTGACATTTCAGAAGACTATTTTAATTAGAAAAACACTTTAGTCAGCTAAATATTCAATGTTGTGAACAATTTCTTTTGATTAGAAGCTTGACAGAAGACCACTGTGCAACTGTGCAAGAAAAAATGGGATGCCTTTTTCTCGTTCTCGCTCGCTTTTTTTTTTAAAAAAAATATTTATTTATTTATTTATTTGGAAAGTAATTTTTCTGACTTTAACAATTTCATAGTTCTTAAAATTTTAATTCTTCTAATTTATGGAGGATTTTTTAAGAGTTGGATCATATTTTCCATGTAGCATGTTGACTGAAAAGTGAAGAATAATAACTATATACTCAAAATCTTTTCAAGTAGAAGAAAAATCTTCATTAACACTAACGATGTACTTTCCAGGTAAGGGGTGTTCAAAATTCCTTCTGGAGATCTACTTTCTAGTAGCCTCCAATTTCTAGTGAAGCTACAAAAGTCACATTCTCATAATTAACACAGTATTGGGAAGCATTAAAACCCTTCACCTGCTCTTTTTTTCAGTTTAAAAACACAGTTGAAATGCAGCGCATTTTGGAAGGCATCTTCTGTCACTTGTGTGTGACCTGATCAGTTAGTTTAGTTAGAAGAGCAGCAGAGGAGCATGTCTGTACTTGTGTGTTGTGGAGAATTTTCTGAGCTATTTTGCTGAAGTAGCAACAATTGTGATGCCAGAGTTTGTCAGCCTGTGCGCAGAAGAGGAACGAGGGTAAGCCATACCCACCAGAGCAGGGCTGCAGCACTGCACAGGCCACCTGACACTGACAGGAGCACTGCCCGGACTCTTCTTGCAACTTTAGAAGAGTTCATGGGAGTGGGAATCATCTGGGCTATCTATAAGAGCAGGAATTATACTTGTCTGCCTTTAATCTACACACACAAATACCTGGATTTGATTGGCAAGTCAGGTGAATCAGATGTTACAGAGCTAGCACAGATAAATCTGATTCTGCTCTAGCGTTATCATGAGAAATCTCAGTCTTCCTTTTCATTTCTGTTTCCCTGTGTTATTCCAACTATTTGTCCTTCACCACATGCACTGCATGTCCTCTGTGAGGAAAAAAAACCTGCTTTGTCTTTCATCCTTTGTAAAGACAGGAGAGGTTTATGTTTGCATTTACTGGGCTCTCAGGAGCGCTTCATGCTTTCTTCTCTTGAGTCACTCATCTTTGCAAGCCTCACCCCACAGTGTCCAGAGTGGTGCAGAGCCTGCTGTGCCTTCCTGTCCTCTACTCACCCTTTGCATGACCCAGGGCACTTGTGCATGCCTCAGAGCCTGGCTCTGAGTGATGTCAGTGAAGCATGCCTAGAACTGAAGATTAGCAAAGCAACAGCTTAAGATACTATGGCAGTTTGAAGGCTGTAAATTCCTACTTGGCTTATTAAATAAATGTGTGAGCTTTATGGAATTCCTTTATTCAGAACTTCTCTGCTATTTTTAAGGGACATTTTGGTATGAACCTTTCCTTTTGCCCAATTTGGACTTTTTTCCATGTTCTGTATTTGTGTATGAGAAGGCAAGCCTGAAGCCTGTATGCCTTTATTTGTGTTTTGTTTTTAGACACTGTGGTTCAATTCCTGCCTGAATTAGGTAAGACCCAAGTTTAGGAGAGCACTGGAGTGTTAGTAACATTTAGGTTGCTGTGGTGTATGCTCCAATAGAGCACCTCCTAAACAGCAAGACTTTGGACAATGTCCTGAACACAACCAGTGGACAAAAAAATGTTGTTCTCTTTGATTTTAGTGAAAGCTGTGGGAGCTTTGAAGCTGCAGGGTGTATCTGTGTGATCCCAAAGACCCTTTTTTTTTGTAAAGAGCAAGTTATTCAAATTGCTGTTACTACTCAATGAATTGGGGTATTCTTCCAGCCAGTGGAACTTGAAGGATGCCACTGTAATTACTTTTGACTTTCTGAATTTTTATTTGTCAGGTACCTGTTTGTATTACAGCTCCGGCAAGACATTCTTTCAGGGAAGTAAGTACCTTTTTACACTTGAAGCTGTGATTTAAAGAATTCATAAAGAATGTAAAGAATTTATAGTTAATCTCCTAGTGCATTTTGTTTTTCTTTAGAATACAGACATATAGGACTTTGTGTGCATCATGACTATATTACTGACAAATAGAATGGGTAAAGATTTTGATGTATTGATCAGGTGATGGAAATGTTTAAAGAGAGAGAAAACTGTCCTGAGTTTTATGACTTGAAAATGTAACATGGGCTTGCCATATTTTTCAGTATGGTGGGTGAAATGGAGGATGAGAAAGTTGAAGTGTAACACTTATTGTTCAGGTCAACTGTGCAAAAATACTTTGTGTTTTTATAATCTTACCCTGACCAATATTCGTTCACATCTGCACTATTTTTTTTTAATTACAGAAACAAAAATCCTCAAACCCATATATTCTAAAATACAGTGTTAAAGTGAAAATTGTTTCTTAGTTGATTTTTAGTGTTTTCTCTGTTAGTTCAAAGCCATTTTATGGTGAAGTGTTTAATGCTAATCAGAATCTACCAACTTAGGAAATAATCATATGCAAGTAAAAATTAATTGTAGTTGTTTCATAGCAATAGTAGTTTGTGGAAGTTAATGTTTCTGGATTTTGTATCAGGCTTCTTTTTAGCTTTGTTGCAAGAGGAATTCACTGACAAGAGACATGATTTTTATAGTTTTTTTGTTTTGTTTTTAAGACTGAAATGCCCATACGAAACTGCTGTTGAACTAGCAGCTCTGTGTCTTCAAGGTATGCAATCTTTTGAAAGTGTTTTGTCCTAATTTATTGAAAAACTCACCTACTGGTTTCTTTTCCTTTGTTACTGCCTTCTCATTGATCATATATAAATGCCATTCTTTTACTCAAGGAGAAGAATTTGAGGGAAATCACTTTCTTGACTTGCCTCCATTCATAACTTCTGAACTGCGTTAGCCAACATCAGCACACTTGCTATAGGATGGGAGACTCTAAAGCATGGCTAGACAAAAGTTTCATGGAAACCCAGGGCTGATCAGGGAAGAAGGACCCAAAATAGCTCCCTGCTGAGGGTCAAGCTGTGGTAAGTGCACAAGTGTTACCACTTGAGCCTGAAGAGCCAGCTGGCCCTTCACACAGTTTGTGGGAGGTGGACGTTGGGCTTTCTGCTGCTTGACAGTGCCTGGGAGAGGAGCCGCCACAGTGGGTGACTCAGGAGATGGTTACAGGGCAGGAGGGAAGGAGTGGCAGGTACTGAAGAGGAGAGAATTACATGGGAGGGTAAGAACTAAGATCACTTCTGTGGCAGGAGTAAGGATTTCACTCTGTAAAAGCAATTCCAGTACCCTGGGTTCCATTACATTAGTGTAGGACAATGTGCTTTTTTTGTTGCTGAAAGCATGTTAACACAAATATTTGTTCCATTTCAATCAATTTGTTTTTGTAATGAAGCTCAAATCAAGTTCATTTTTTTCTAAAAGAAAGTGCAGTGAGCTGGACCATTCTAAGCATATCAGCAGCAAAATTAATGAAATGAAAAATTCCTGTTTCACTGGTGGTTGGGCCATGGCATGCAGAGAGCTTAGGCAGAGTCAGTTTAATACAGCAGTGGAAGTAACTCAGTGATTCTACATGGACTTGACAGGCAAAACTGGGAATTCAGTTCCAAGCAGCAACAGGTGTAAATCTAAAGGCAGTGGATTGTTTCACTGCAGTGGTTGGCACAGCTGTGATGGTCAGGTGTGCAAAGAACTGCTGCAGGCAGACTCCATTGGTCTTTTTGAGGGGGAGGAAATGCAGAGCCCGAATTTGATTTGTTGCTTACATTTCCACAGATAAAAACTCCGGTAACCTCACATCTGGTCCAAGCAAGGAGGACCAAGCAAAGAATAATAGGTTGATGCCTCAACATTTTGGGTAGTAACTGGCACCTGTGATTACTGTGTAAATGCAATACAATAGCTGTCTATCATGTTTATGATGTGTCCAGCTATTTACCAAAACTAATACTCTTAGATGCTGTCTGTGGGAACGCTTTTTATACTTTCTTGCTGTCTTCTCTTTTTTTTCAGTTTCAGTTTTCCACTATTTTGACATCATTACAATAAGCTTGTCCAAAATTGTTTCATTATTGCAACTAATTCATTCTCTTTGCTGACATATGTAATAATAAGCATTTTTGGTATAAAGTTTGCTACATTTTATTGACATTGGAAACATAATTAAGCAGAGAAGTATAAAGAAATGTTGATTATTACCTCCTCAGTGGGTTATATTTTCTCTATAAAATGCAGTCTTGCTCCTTAGTATGCCTTTCCTAGGAGTGAGGAAAAAGCTATGAATTGCTATTTAGGCATCTGCAGTCTGAGCCTGCTGAAGGAAAAGTCTTTTCACAGATAAGCTTTAAATTTCATACTTGTATTTTTTTTTTATCAAGGGAGTTTTCTGTTACAGTAATTCTTGGTTTCCAATAGCAGTTTCCAGGGTTGTTTTTTCTGTGAATCATCTCTCAAACATAAAGTGTTGATTTATTGCCAGTCCCATGAAGGAAATTCTGTAGCAAGTAACATTGATTTGTAGTATGGGGTAAGATAGGAAGCGGATACATAATATTATGCTTCAGTTAGGGAATATCTGCGGAAACTTTGTCATCAAACTTGAGTTCTCACTGCTACAGTTGATTTTTAACTGCCTCATTAGTGTTGTATGGTCTTAGCATTTAACCAGATATACTTTTGAAGCTGCTAATTAAATTGAAAAGGAAAACATTTTCTCACCTCTCCAGTTTTCAGTTCTAATCCTAAGACATCTTCATGGGATACTGCAAATTTTTTCCCTTCTGTATAAAAGAATCAGCCATATATTTAGAAATAAATATATTGTTTGAGTTTTCAAAAACTTTCTAGGAAATATCCTTTTGAAAATGTCCCCCCGTTTATTTTTTGAAGAACACAGATAATGTATATACATGTTATGTAACCCCTGCCCCACCTTCCACCCCCTCCCAAAAAAAGGGCAGAGAGGGAGCATGCCAAAGCACATCATGAAGATACAAATGAAGAGATGGGTCCTCTGCTGTGTCCTTGTGTTGCAAACTATTAGTGCTGCATTCAGGGAGTGCAGTTCCACCCCAGCAGGGACAGCGTCCTCTTGGAGAGTCTGTGGCAGCCCCTTCTTCCTCTGCCTGCAACCCTGTGCAAGGAGCTGGCAGGTCTCTTACTGACTCTTATGGTTTGAAGACCTATTTCTCAGAGACCAAAATGATAACATAGTTTGTTCACCTGAAAGTGAATAAACAGTGAGTGCAGCTGTGGAGAAAGAAGGGTGCTATTTTTCTCCTACCTAGTACTACTGCCATAGTTTCTCTGTGTGTCTCCTGTCCTGCAAGCTCATGATTCTTCTCAGCCGTACACATCCTCTTTACAGCACAGTCAGCCTTCATTTCCTGCCTTCTCTCTCAGTTAAGTAATAGAGAAATCTCCTATGTTTTTCCTAGTTGGCAACACATCAAACTTCAGATCCTTACCTTTTCCTCTCCCCTTGAAGTCCTCCATGCTACTGTGTTTGCTGTGGCTCCCTCTTGTATACTGGAGACTGGACTGCCAGGAATTCTTAATAATATGTGTTAAATAGCCTTCCAGCTTTGATGAAATAGACACAGAGCTTAGATATCTGTATGTCCTTTTCTTTAACAGAGATAAGAATACTGTAACTCACTATGGAAGATTACTGTTGAGAGAAAAAAATGTGTGAGACAGTAATTAAAAATGAAGACCAATGAACTCAATCTGTTTAATATCCTCAGGACTGCTAAATGTTTCAGCAAAGCTCAAGTTCTCAAAACGACCTAGTAGGTGTTATCAGCTAACAGATTGGATTTTGGATGTAACTTCCTATCTACTGATGGATCCTGCTAGGTATTTTTGAAGTCTGGCTGTGAATAAAATTTTTGCAGCTGTTAAGTGTAAAAGCGCCCTGAAGGAAGAAAACTGTTTTCTTCAAGGGATTTAGTTTCCATCTATGCTTTTTTCATTTTTATTTTGGTAGTAGTAGTAAGAGTAGTAAACAGTTAAGAAATGCTGACTGACAAAGGCCTGGTTGGGAATCACATTATATGTCAGGTGACACATGGTATTGCTAAAGAGTGTATTTTCCACTGATGCTTGCCACACAGTCCTGAGGCAGTGGTGCTGCAGCCTCTTAGTACAGCTGAGAGGCTCCAGGAGCAAAACTGTCACAGACACAAAGCAGTTAAGGGTGTCAGTCACTGAAATGCTCAGCACTTGCATCTCCTGCTGAGCTCAGTGGAGCTGGAAAGTGTTCTGCTCCTAGAAAAGAAAACACCAGAGCCTAAGCATATAAGCAGAAAGTGACACCTTAATTATGTTAATGTTTCAGCATTTTTTTCCTTAAAAATTACTTAATCTGAATATTACCCCACCACTGTGATTTAAAAAACCACACAGCTTTATCAGTTGTTTCATGAGACTAGGTATTCCCTTCATGTTTTGACATGAACAGAAACATTTGTCCTAAACCAGGACAAGTAATGAATAGAATGGGAAGTGTTAGGGAATGAAAAGTATGCAGTGAGAGGAAGTTTCAAAGTAACCTCTTCTAAAACAGAAGATGTGTTGATGATTGTTTTTAATGGAAACTTTATTTTCTATAAGTGCTTTAAAATCTAGAGAAGCAGCTTTAGTTGAGCTGGTTTGGTCATAACATTGCTGAATGGCAGAATTCTGTACCACAACCTTACACTGCTCCTGCAAATGTATTTATCTGACTTCTGGTGTAAAATCTGGTTTGAATTTACTGGGGCCAGTAGTAGGGGGATGGGGTGTTAACTCAAAACACTGACATTAGAGCATTCTGCAACATGATTAGGAACTTGCAAACTATCCTTGTCTTTGTTGGGATAATGGAATTAAATGTTTCTGGTCATCCCAAGATCTTTGTATTTTTAATTTCTCGATTTATTTCAGCTGAGCTGGGAGAGTGTGAGCACCCTGAGCACACACCAGAGCTCGTGTCTGAATTCAGGTTTGCACCAAACCAGACCGAAGCAATGGAATTTGACATTTTTCAGAAATGGAAAGAGTGCAGGTAGAGTACCTGTGTGGGAGTGGGGTCACTAGCCACAGGTTTTCTTCTCTTCCAAAGTCAAATCCTTTCAACAGGCCTGAAATGAGGATTATGTTTGTCAGTGAAGAAGTACTGTAAAAAGGCTTTGAGCCCTCCCCTTCCCTAGAAATGCAGTAATTTAGGGAAGGTTGGTGGGGTGAGTTTTAATTTTTTATTGTTTTTTTCTTTAGATTATTTTGTAATAATTTAAGGAGCTGGGTCTTTTTTCTGTTTATATTGGAAATAAATCTCATTCTCTCTCTTTCTCTCTTTGATTCAAACATAAATTTTGTGTTCAGGGTGGCAGCAGATCAATTTTCCTGTCTTTTGTTAATAAATACAGTACATTTTGGTGATGCTTTGTTACCTGAACTTTCATGCTTGTTGGCAATTTTAGACCTTTTTGCATTTTCAGTCCTCTGTTTTATTTTCATTTGGGGGGAAGAGGGTAAAAACATAAGCTAAGCTTGAAATACCATTTAGTGTTATTAAGATCAAGGACACAAAGAAAAGGTTTAGGGCAATGAATTTGAAAGCATTTAAAGCAGACAGAAATTTTTACCAAGAAGTTTGAATTTTATGTTCATAGGGGAAAGAGCCCGGCGCAGGCTGAATTGTGCTACTTGAACAAAGCTAAATGGCTAGAAATGTATGGTGTAGATATGCATGTAGTTAAGGTAAGATCCATGTGATGTTTTATTTTATCAGTGTGAGATCCCTGCCCTGGTGTGGGGAGGAGTGTCCTTGTTAGGGGCTGGATTGTCCTGTGGGCCATGGTCCTTCAGAAGTCATTCCCACTTGCAGCACTCCTCCCCTGGGTGCTTCTCTGTGCTCCCACAGTATCCCTTTCCACATGCCTTTTCCTATGTCCCTCAGTTTCTTCCTGTTGTGTTGTGTCTCCTTCCCCTGGCAGGAACTGCCTGCTCTTAAACAGGTGAGGTGAGGTGTGGGTTCACCTGGATACAGTGTTGGTGTGGGTCCATCTCCAGGGATCTCAGAGTCACTTTGAG
Organism: Hylia prasina; assembly: GCA_013397195.1. Taxonomy (NCBI): domain Eukaryota; kingdom Metazoa; phylum Chordata; class Aves; order Passeriformes; family Sylviidae; genus Hylia; species Hylia prasina. The sequence continues at coordinate 875,853 of VYXD01009094.1, read as the reverse complement.
CAGCACACAGCCTCCTCCCACAAAGAGCACCCTGCAGCCTCCTGTTGCCAAAATATGCCACTTTACACCCAATACATTCAGCTCTGTAATGTTTAAAAAAAATGTGACTACCCTATTGTTTAGTTTAAGACATATGGATTTTGCAATACCACTATATTAAGATTTACAGTGCTCATGGCAGATTGATTATTTATTCTGTACTTGCTTTCAGGGAAGAGATGGCTGTGAATATGCTCTTGGACTGACACCAACAGGCATATTGATCTTTGAAGGAGCCAACAAAATAGGCTTATTCTTTTGGTAATCTGATTTTGTGTTATAGTCCTTTTTGTTAAAATGCTGAAATCTTTCACCTTTCCATAATGGGATCTTGACTGTATTTTGTAATTTTTAATTGTATTTACAAAGTTTAAAATCTGAAGGTTAAATCTGAAGGTTAGATCTGAAGGTTGATTGGCCTGGTTATAAGTACCACTCTCAAATGTGAAATAGTTGTTGAAATAAAAATCTGTTAATATTATTTTAACTCTATTTATTTTTTTTTTTATTCTTGTGTTTAGGCCTAAAATCACAAAAATGGACTTTAAAAAGAGCAAACTAACGCTCGTGGTTGTAGAAGATGATGAACAGGTAACTTCTTTCCCTTACTTGGGCCTGATCCAACAAAGTGTGGTGTGTGCTCACGCTGGTAAGAACAAAAGGGAGGCTCAGCACACTGTTGGCCCAGGCTGTGTTTCTCCTACCAAGGACAATAACTAATATCATGCATGCCAACTTCCAAAGCTTTTGTTTCTGCATTTAGGGCAGAGAGCAAGAGCACACATTTGTTTTCCGGTTAGACAGTGCCAAAACGTGCAAACATTTGTGGAAGTGTGCGGTGGAGCACCATGCTTTCTTCAGATTGCGAGCCCCAGCAAATAGTAAATCTAGTAGATCCGACTTCATAAGGCTGGGATCACGCTTCAGATTCAGGTATTTAGTGAAGTAACAGCAATATATTTATCTTTGTACAAAGGAGCAGGTACAGCTTCCGCAGAAGGCAGTAGTTTACTTTGTTCATTTCTGTGTTTTAAGTGGGAGGACAGAATATCAGGCAACACATGGGACAAGATTACGCAGAACCAGTACATTTGAAAGGAGGCCCAGCAAGAGATACCCTTCTAGGAGGCATTCCACTTACAAGGGTAAGTGGTTTTATACATCTCTAAACTGAATCAGTCATGCAGGTGCCCCATTAAATCCTGTAATTGCCACATTACAATCATGACATCTGTACCACATTATAAAAAAGAAAAATATGTCAGATCAGCTGAAAAATCAGAATATGCATGGGTTTTATTTCACCAGAATTCGTTGTTTCCATCATCTGTTTTTAATCTCTATCTACAGTTAATTCTTCCACCCCCATCCTTGGAGGAGGTACCTATGTTTTCTTTTGTTGCTCTATTGAGGAAAGAAAAGTTGGAAAAGAAAACCCACTAAGGGAAGCATGTAATGGTTTTTTGAAGCATTGCTTGTGTCATGTGGGGTGGAGCAGTGTCCAAAAGCCTCACTAACTTGCTTATCTAGCCAGACAATTTTAGGGTTATTGAGCAGTCTCATTATGCAGTTGTTGTGGCTTTCCTGACTGTAATGACGTGTTATACACCTATCCGGACTCTGACCTTAACTAGCTTGCCCTGGGAATTGAGATGTGCTGAATTTAAATGGAATGACAAGGAATCAATTTCCCTTGTGGTTTTGTAATTTGTCCATAAAAACTTGAGCTTTTTGTTCCATGTAGAAAAGCCTAGGAAGGAGCACTGCAAGATAACAGTCTCCAAATTCTGTATTGCTTGAGCCTGCAGGTATAATTGCCGTATGGAGCGAGGCTGCTGTACAGAGCAGGGTGAGGCGACATTCCCTTAGAATGTCTTTGCACTTGTTTGCATTCCCAGAATATAAACCACAGTTCCATGAACAGCCCTCGTGGTATTACGGGGACATTTTTAGGTCTCATTTATGGTGGAGAAAGAAAGGGTGACAAAGCATGCAGGCTTTCTAGAGGCTGTAACTCTTTCCCCTGCTTCCTTCCTTAGTACATGGAAGGACTTTGTTTAACTGAAATGCAAATTTAATAAATCTGTGAGATGCTGTTGTGTGAGCCATGAGAGTCAACTATATAGTGTGGGTTATTTTATAAGTGGTAAAAGGAAGTCTTTAAATTTTATTCTTGCCATAATAGTTACATAACACCCCAGTTACTCAGCTGCCACCTTCACCATACTTTCCAGCCTGTCCAAAGCACAGGCCAAGACCTTGTTGCTCAAGATTACTCAGTGCCTCCCAGGATTCCCAGCTCATGGGCAATTTTGGCTACCATTGTTACCTGTAATAAGACACAGGCCATTACCAGCTTTGTGAATACTCTGGTTTCTGTAAGATAGTGAAAATTTCTGTGAGAGGTAGTTTCTGATTTCCAAGGGATGTGATGGTATTGACATGGTGCACAGTAAGGTGAGAAAAAATGTGTTCTGGTTGTGCAGAATATACTCTGCCAGAAGTCCTTTTGTGTCATTTGGGAAGAATATGCTTGTCTGCTATCATCTCTAAAGGTCTTTCACTCTTGCACTACCAGAGGGAGATTTGTGTCTGCCTCATACTTCATGATGTCACACAGGATTGCTAGAAAGCACAGGGCTGCACTTGAAATTCAGTCACTTCTGTGCAAATATGTCTGTGTGAGGATTCACTTTAGCCATAGTGTAACAGCTCAACAACAGGAACTGCAAAATCGCTGATATTTCACTTGTCTTAAGGTTTTGTATTTGTTTCTTTTTAAGCAAACAATCCTGTGAAAGCAGCACAACTATGGTAAGTGACTGCCTAAGTTCTCTCTACCTCTCAGTTGCTGTTCTTGGGTAAAAGGATTCTGAAAACAATGGCTGCATTAGGATTTGTAGAAACAGATTCTCTGGTGTGGGATGAGTTGCTTTGGTATGTTTCATCCCAGATTTTTATTGGGGACTGCCTGCTTTCATTGTTTAATCTATCTTTTTAAATTATTTTTATATACGAAATCAAACTAAAGTGAAAAATACTTCCTTTTTGCTCACTGCTCTTATGCTAGCTTATCAAGCATAATTTGTTTGTGTTTTTTAAATGTAAAGGGGAGAAAAAAATTTACACCCCTGTCACATGTTGACTGCTATGGTGTATATCTTGAATAAAATAATGATGTCCTTAAGAACATGAATTGTATTTCTCTTAGTACTTCCCTGAACTAAAAGACATTGTGAAGTGAATGTACTGATTACGTAAAAGCAATTTTTTTTCTCTCTTAGTGCTAAAAATACTCCTGAAGTCCATAACTACCAGGTAAGAGCATACCAGTTGCAGAGGAAAATTTTGTCATTTTCAAATTTTGTGGTAAATATTTTTGCTCTTTGTAATTTTTACAGCTGTTTTCCTCCCCTTTCCTTACTCTGGGGTGAGATTTTCTGATGTGTCAGAAATAAACAGCACTGCATTGAGGTTAAGGAGAAAGTGGAGGGACTCTTTTCTCTTTTTCTCCCTGTGTTCTTGGATGTTCTGCAAGCTGAGTACGCTCCATTTGCCATCTTCTTTCTCTTCCTTTTCCTTTCTGTGAAAGTTAAAGCCTTTGGGACTGTGAATGTGATGGGCCCCAGGAGACTGCTCTATGAGCAGGCTTTTGTCTAGAGCAGCCTCTCACAGTGGATGATTGTGACAATTTCAAAGTTGCAATTACCTCCCTCATCACAACACTTACAGAGTTGCTGGTCAAATGCTTGTTGGGGTTTTTTTTTAATACACTCCAGGGAAAACATTACCTGGTTTTCATCTGTGCTGCTGATAGTTAGTGGGTACTGAGAAAAAAGCATGCTTCCAAAGTCTGTCTGTGCATGAGAACTTAGTCTTAACACTTGTAATAAAACTCTCGCCAGTGATTTTGTTTTACTGTTTCTCTTCAAGATCTTGTAGATATGAGAGGGAAGTGCTGTCACCAAAGATAGGTGACCTTCTGAAGCCTGCTGTTATAAGAGTAACCTTTCTTTTTCCTCCACCTTTGATCAAAGTTGACACTTTTTTGATGTGCTTTCTACAAGAAACACTAGATGTGCCAGGTTGTCTGTCAAACAGGAGAGCAATTTTCTGTGCCTTTTCCCATGAGTGTGTCCTAATGAGCAGACTCCTCACCAAGAGGCTTCATGTACGTACTCAATGACGTGAGCATTAGGGTTTCTAGGGTTCACCAGGAACGTATTCCTCATGACCCCAGGAAAATAAAAGTTGAAAGTTAATAAGGAGCTTTTATATGATTTCATTAACCAGGTTCAATGCTTCCATTTGCAGCCACAGTATCATCCTAATATACATCCTGCTCAGCCACACTGGCATCCACACACACCTGTGAATGTAAGGTAAGCAGTCTTCCCTTTGTGAAAAAAAGACGATTGCTTCTTTCTTTATATTACTCAGTATGAAGCTTTGGTGACCTTATTAGGCAGTTCTCTGCACAGGAAAAGCAAACAGAAGTTAGAAGTATTAAATAACTTCTAAGTTTTGTTTTGGAATGTGATTTTTTTTTTTCTAGTTGATTTCTAATTCAAAATTCAAAATAGAATGTTAGCTATTTCCTCTAGTGAGTATGTTCGATAGAGACCTGCTTTGTAGCTTAATTGCAAACTGATCAGTATTTGTTTGCATTTAATTTCCTAAGACAGAGAAGAAACTTATTTTAGTGTAAAGTTAAGTTATTCATAATTATATTCTTGCAGTGGAGCATTGTTTTCATCTTTTGCAGAAGTGTATATGGAAAAATGACAAGTACACGCAAGAATTTATCAAGAGCTTTACAGATAATGAGTAAAATTATAGCACTGAGGTTTTGAGAACTATTTCACAAAAATAGTCCTGCATGTGCTGTTGTGCTATCTTTTTGCATATTTTTTTGTTTGTAGCTAGTGATGAGAGACATTGAGTGAAAAGAAATTTTGGAAGAAAATCAATCCAATTAAAACCTGCTTGGTGGAATGCACGATGAGGGCATGCACCTGCTGGTGGATATGTGTCTATATGTGTACACATGATAAAAACCAGCCACTTTTCTTATCCTAATATAAAGTAACCTTTTTAGGTGATTCAGTTTTTTAGACAAATAATTAGTGTCTTCAATGAAAAATACCAATGCCCTAATCTTTGTTTCTCCTTATCTAACATTTATATTCTTGCATCACAATAGGTAGATTTTGGTTTTAGTGTGGGCAGGCTCTGGGGATGAGGCTGAGCTTAAAATGAATGAAAAGACAATTTGGTGTGAGTTTGATTCTGAGAATGCAAGAAAAAGGCACGTACATTATTAGAAATACTAGGCGGAGTAGCCGGCATTGTCATCTCAGAATTCCCAGTGCACAGCAGTAAAGTAGATATTCAATTTGTTAGAAGCAGGAGACTTCAAGTTGTGTAAAGAACTTTGCCTGCATTTCAGCCTCAGGAGTCTTCCTAGTTTTAGGGTTTCTTTATCCAGTTTATTATGAGCACTTTAAAATGTACAATTTCACATTATGAAAGAGTGGTTGCCAAGAGAGCCTAATGATTTTATAAATCATTTGAGGTTTTGCTGAAATTTTTCTAAAGATTTCATCACTTATAATACCAGTCCATGACATTTTAAAGCCAAATAATTCACCCTGGAGCAGAGTGATATTGAAATAAGCACAATAATGTATTGTAGTGTGTGTAGACAACCTCCCCCTTCAGCCCCTCCACTGCCTGGGCAAAGACTAAGGTCAGTGAAAAATGAACAATAGCTTTTTTATAGCAAGGCTTGTAAGGCTGAAAAAAAAAACAACCCATACTTTAAAAGCTCAGTCATAGAAACTTGGTAGAAAAGGTGCTCAGAATTCTTGCCCCATTCAGGTAGAAGCATTTAAATGTGCAGTTAAAAGTGGAAGTTTCAAGTTATTCTAAGGATTGGATATTTAAGATCTCGGATAGCTGGGTTTGAAAAAGTTTATTCCATTTGACTGCGAACTTGAGATCACAACTACAGATGCATAAAATTCTTTCTGCTGGGCATGAAAGTCTGGAATGGGCATGGGCTGAAATGAAATGACCTGTGTAATATGTGTTATATATGGAGCTTTGGTTGAATAATTTGTGAAATAGTATGTGGAATTGTGTCTCAATATTCTTAGTAAAATTCTTTCACTGAAATTGTTTGCAGATTGTTTCAGTGGAATTGTTTGCAGTTAGCTTAAGATTTAACCTTCTGAAAAAAAAAATTCCAATTAACAGCTGTCATTATATAACTTTCGAA